>JBAMHX010000011.1:3639441-3649487 GCA_037177515.1 Pseudomugil tenellus
GCTACAGTCCACCCTGGCTGCCTCCTGCTTCAACCACTCTCTGCATTTGGGTCCACCACCTTCCCCGCGCCATAACAAGAGTAGGTTATGGTGTTCGTTATGTTATGGCTGAAATTTAAAACAGGTTTCTAGAACTTCTTTCTTCCACCTATGTAATATAGCAAAAATTAGGGACATCCTGTCTCAGATGTATATTGATCTCTCTTTCTTGACCTCTCCAACCCCAGTAAGTCGGGACAAATGGCTACCTTACCTGAGTAGGATTCTGCCGGAGGTTTTGCCTTCCTGTGAAAAGGGAGTTTTCCTTCCCACTGTCGCCTCAATTTACGCTATACAAATAAAGCTGAAGGGAATTGAAGTTGAATTGAACTCCTGACCTGCCACATGGCCATGTTGGCCACAAGGGCAAGAAGGGTTTGTGAAAGAGGACCTCAGGGTCCACGAGGGCACATAACTTAAAAGGAGATCTGATAAATAAGAAGCCCCAAGACAATTAAGATTTAAAAACAATTAACGAAACCCTAAAATCAATCCTTAAATGCATGGGGAGCCAATGCAAACACTTTAAAACAGGTGTAATGTGTTCCTGCCCACGGGTCCTTGTCAAAACTCGTTCCGCCGAATTCTGAAGTCATTGTAAACTTGAAATAGACTTTTTGGAAAGACCAGAGAGCAGGGCATTACAATAATCTAATCTACTAGAAATAAAAGCATGGCAGACAGTTGTAATTAATTGCATAATTAGAGAATTGTAAAGGTTTCCCTTCCTCATAATATGAAAATAATAATAATAATAATACATTGCCTTTCATGTCACTCAAGGTCACATTACATTAAAACACAATAAAACAACAACAAGCAATAAAATACATTATAATACAATACAATATAAAACTATGGGACAGAATGAGTTATGGAGAATAATATTTCTTATATAGAGTTTTGAAGGTGGGATTTGAAAAGGTGTAAAGAGTCAATATTGCAAATTTCTGATGGGAGGGAATTCCAAAGACGTGGGGCTGAGCGGGCTGAATGCTCTCCTCCCCACGGTGCTGAAACAGCTGGAGGGGAGAGTTAGGTGGATGGAGAAGGATGAGCTGATGGAGTGGGAGGGTGTGACAATGTATAAGAAATCTGACAGATAAAGGGGGGAAAGTTGTGGATGGCCTTGAAAGTTTACAGAAGGGTTTTGAATTCTATCCAAGATTAAACTAGTGCAGCTGTTGCAGGATGGGGGTAATGTGGTAAAATTAAGGAGTCTTGGTGATGATGTGTGTGGCTACATTTTGTACCATCTGAACTTGTGAAGATATTTCTGAGACCGAAGAGAAGTGAATTACAGTAATCAATACGGAAGGTGACAAGACTATAGACAAGAACAGAGACAGTAAACGGGGTGAGGGAAGGGTGAAGACCAGAAATATTACATAAATGAAAATATGCAGAACGAGTGATGCTGTTGATGTGGGTATGAAATGACAATAAGCTGTCGAGGATGACACCCAGACTTTTAACTTGGAGGGAGGGGGACACTGGGACCTTGTTGATGGACAAAGTGAAACTGTCAACTTTAGCAAGTGTGGATTTGGTTCCAATAAGAAGAATTCCTGTTTTTTTACTGTTTAATGTGAGGAAATTGGAGTTGAACCAGGACTTAATTTCAGATGGGCAGGCAGTGGGGGAGGAGGGAGGGAGTGTAGTGTTAGGTTTACAGGACAGGTAGAGCTGAGTGTCATCTGCGTAGCAATGAAAATGGATATTAAATTTAATAAATATTGCCAAGGGGAAGGAGGTAGATCATAAAGAGAAGCATCCCCAGGACAGAGCCCTGGGGCACACCAGATGTAATGGGTGAGGGGGGGACCTGAGGGACTTAATTTGGATGAACCGGCCTGAAAGGTAGGAGTTGAATGGAGTGTGGGAAATGCCAGTGGAGGACAGTTTGTTGAAGGGAATTGTGTGAGAAATGGTTTCAAAGGCTGAACTCAGATCAAAAAAAGATGAGCACAATGAGGAGACCAGAATCAGCCGCCATGAGGAGTTACTGCTGTGGTTTTAAAGTGAGTGGGAACACTTCCCGTGGTGAGAGAAGAGTGAATGATGGCAGATATAAGCGGGAGCAAAGGGAGGATGCAGGATTTAACTAAAACTATAGGAAGTGGGTCAAGCTGGCAGGTGGAAGGCTTGGATTTACATATGAGGTGTGAGATTTCTGGGCATCAGGCAGATAGAAACCCTAAAATGACTGACGGGGAGTAAAGCATTCGAAGGAAGGAACAGATGATGAATCAGGATTAAGCTGTTGGTGGAAGTTGTGAATTTACTTGTTAAAAATGCCAAAAGAGAATCACAGCTGTAAAAAAAAAAAGACTAACACTTTTATTTATTTTGTTTTGAAAACCCTGAATGTTCAGCTGTTTTATTTATTTATTTATTTATTTGCATTTGGTTTTTTTTTGGTTTTTTTTCTTTTCATTTTGCACTGAAAAAGATCTGGTCAAAGTGTTACATGACATTAGGTCAAGTATGAGTTCTGGCTCTGATGGGTCTCCGCACTCCAGTTGTAACTATCACACAATCCTGGTGTCTTTGGACTGCTTGTGTTTAAACGATATATGCTCCCTTTGGGTTAAATAATACACATTCATTTTTTTTTTTTGTTACCAGCAATGATATGAAAAGAAAAAACCTTGTCAGTCTAAATGCAGCATGTTTGGTCATGAACAGAAAACAGAAGAAATAGGAGTCAGAGACATAATATCAGACATTTGCATCTCATATTAAACAACAGATTCTACCATTAGTCAAGTCAAAATGTAATTGTAGCAGATTTGACTCATCAGTTTATTTTTCTTTCATTCTTTTCCAAATTGTATAGTGTTGAAATTTAATCACATGTAATCTATTCAGCACAAAAATGCCAGTTAGAAACACTCTCTGCACACGATAAACTATTTATTTCAATATGTCTTATTTCCTTTTATTTTATCTTGTTCTCTAATAATTTTTTGATATGACAGCTATTTTTCTGCCCCCTCCCTCTGTTTATCCAGGCTCCTAAAACAACCATAAACTAATGTGATAATGTCACCAATATTGATGTGCTCTCAGCAGGAGGCCAGTGAAGATTAAATAGAGGGAGCGGAAAAGGAGAAAGCAACCAAAGGAGGTGGCAATGCAGACAGAAAGTGAATTAACAGCCACCCAGACTGAGAGGGTAAAATGATCAGAAACACTAGCGGGGACAGAGACAGAGAAGGAGGGGTTGTAGGAACATAGTTCATGTGGTTCAGAAAGGAAGTGTGGCACTGGGATGTAATTCACTTTGGTCTCTCAGGAGGAATCCATTTACCTCCTTCCTGCAATTATGGGGCCTTGTTTCCTCTCTTAATCCATCTGAATGTGTGTTTGTGTTTGTTTCTGGTGCCTATTAGTGCACACTCATATAAATGTAAACACAAACCGCAAAGCAAGAGTTCCCTGTAATAAATCGCTCATTAAAAGCAGTTCTCTCTCTTTCTCTCGCTCTCTTTCCTGCCAGTTATAGTTGTTTATCTTTACTTTCTGTAATTGGTTCTGTGACACAATATAGATATTCCCTCAACACACAATGCTGGAACACAAGAAGAGAAAATAATTAAATACACTTTGCAATTAGGACAACCTTATCGCTGCTCATAATCTGATAGTATAACAGTAGCAGATATTTAGCTAATTTCCTTTTTGCTGTCATGGTATCTTAATAAAAATGAGATTTTACTGGGACATTTGATAATTAGAGGTTCTGTGACATCAGTGGGCGCATGCACCACTAACTGTAGTAATGCACTTAAAAAGGGAGGTTAGATTATTACACTGAGACTGAAAAAATAAAACTCCAAATTTGAAATATAAGCCATTTTCTCCAGTTCAGACTGAATCTCATGAATGATGAATCTCATTGTCAGGAGTAAGACTTTATCTGATTCAAAATATTTACCCATTTAATCATACCAGAGAAGATCAGCTATAGCTGAACACAGACAAAAAGCACAGCTGGAGATGGGAGGTGGTGACTGTGGTGCATGCATGATTCTGTGTGTAAGAATTAATTAAGTCTAGTAGAAAATATGGGCATATGAACTATTTAAAATGCCATCCACCTTTGTAAATGAATGGTGATAATCAGTGATAAAAATTTTTCCTGACAGCATTTTTGCATGTATCCAGTTGCTTCAGGTACAGTGATGTCTGCATTACAGGTAAATACTTCAAAATTGTGTAAAAGTGTGGGGTCTTCTTTGTGCCTTCCAAGGCATTGTTAAGGTGTTTTTCAGATGTAGGACGAAAAAAGAAAGATCACAATGAATGAATGAAAAATGAAAAATACTTTTTTAATCCCAGAGGGAAATTCCTATTCTGTAGTTATTTTTTTCAGCTGCTTCAATGGTGAGGACTGAGATAATACACTGACATTTTGACACAAATATCTGAGTAATAATCACACTTTTGATAGAAAATAGGATTAGATATCTGATGAGATTCTGTTTTTCTACTATCCACCACTTTCTTGGCGTGATGATACTTAAGAAAAATCTTAAAAATAAAATTTCCATTACTCAAAAAATCTTCAAAGACTTCAAAGATGGATACAAAGATGGTTCGTCTATTTATCAATAGAAGACAGAACAGAGAGAGTATCCCATTCATCTACTCTAACAGAATGGGTAGATGACATGAAGCACTGCCCCGATGTTAGCTACGTTGTGATTATTATTATTATTATTAGTAGTAGTAGTAGTAGTAGTAGTATTATTATTATTATTATTATTATTATTATTATTATTATTTATAATGTAGTTGTACTGTGAATTAGAACTTTACAGAAGTTTTGACGTCTGTATCTTTACCACTGATGATGGAACTAAATTGTGACTAATGGTAACATAACCTTTATTACACAAAAGGTGCAAACAAATAGGGCGTCACTGCTAAGATTGCGTGATTGATTAAATATCCCCTTGAAAAAAATATTTCATACAAAACTTCAAAACTGTGTATTCTGCCCCTCTGTCTGTAACTCTCCACACAGTCAGCTACTGTAAATGCAACAGGGTAGTCAAGCATGACTTGGATGTGGACGTAATGTTTAAAGCTTTTACTTGCTTGTCTTCTTCATCAATTATCTTTACAGTGCCTTTCCACACTCTTGTGAAAGTAATAGCAAACCGTTATGATGATGTGGTGGATGAAAGGTATGGAGGCATGGAACCAAATGCAGGAACTGGCAACAACCTGTTAAAGTAGGAGGGTTCCTGGATCCTGCTCCAGCTCAAATTAAGATAGTTAAGATAAAAGATCCATAGATCTTGTTTGAAGCAGCTGTAGCAAAGAACATAGTTTGAAACATATTGTTGGGGCCTATATCATTGTTTTATGGTGCCCCAAATTTGCACATGTGGATCACCACTGGTCTGGAGTTACTCTGGTAATGTGAACATGTCACACCTAAAAACTGAGCACTAACACTTGCAGTTTGAACGTAGGCTATGTCTGGCTATGACATGTTCAAAGACACTGAATAGCCTTAAAGCTACAACTCAGACTCTGCAGGCCCATTCTCAATGTTGACATTAACATTAACAACAACAGTAAAATCTGAGCAAAAGTTGAACAAGTGCAATGTGTTTGGCAAGGTTGCAGCAAAAAGCCTCTTCTCTAAAAGAAATCTGCAGCACTATGTAGGTTTTGCTGAGCTGCACCTGAACAAACCACAAGATTTCGGGAACAATGTCCTTTGAATAAGAGAACAAAGTGAAGATTCAGTACCACAAATGGAACAAACCCTAGAATTGAAAATAATCCCATTTTCTACCACAGTAGTGAAGAGTTGATGGTTTGGGTTTGTTCTGCAACTGCAGGACTTAGACATGGGATTCATTAAGCAGACCAGGTATTTCTGAGTCAAATCACACTCAGGCCATGACAGTGAGAGGTCATAATCAATCTCATACTCACTTATTATTTTGCCAGGTGAGCTTATTTTTTACATTTTAAAAAATACTTATGAACGACGTTTCACGTTGTTAAGCAGACCATCATTTTCAAGCAACATGGGACAGAGAAAGAATCTTCCTGTGACTGAAAAGCACAAAATAGTTTAGTATAAGGACAAGATATAAAAACCTTGGAGACTTCAGGAAAAACTTAAGCGTGATCATCGTACCATTAAGAGATTTGTGCCTGATTCAGAGGATGCAGGTTTGAGCAGATAAAGGTTGTCTGCCATACAAATGAGTTAGATTAAGAGAAAACTGCTAAAATGCCATTACAGTTATTGTTTGATGACTTAAAAATTTTAAAAATCAGAGAAAAATATTTGCATAATAATTTGTAATACAGTGTAAAGTCTGACTATAAATAGAATGATTCAGACAAAATAACAGTTACTTTGAGCAACAACTGATTACATTCATCCTTGTATTTTCTTTAAATAAATAAAATTACTTCACAGTGACCAATCAGTTACATTCTGTGTGACTGTGTAACTTATTGACTTCATTTGTGGCATCAGCGGTTATAGATGGCCATGCTATACATAATTGCTCATGCAAACAAGCAGTTTGTAGGACAATACATTGAAAAGGTAAAAGGTTTGATTGATCTGCTTTGCGTTTATCGTAAATTAAAGAGGAAATACAGCTTCATTGTTCTTAAATGGTTATGCTTGCATATGTTTCCTCTTAATGATAAAATGGAGAGTATTTTATTCTCACAACAGGAAAAAATGCAGGTCTTGTGGATAATATGACCCTCTGTGTGTGCTTGTGTGTATCAGCTCTGTTACCATATACCCTCTATCCTCTTTCTGCATTTTGTTCATGTGCCTACTGGCATAGACTCTGTGACCCTGAAAATGATTACACGGGTAATGAAAATGAACATGTTTTTAAAATGTATAAAACAATTATAATTATTATATTCATTATTATACTTTTGTTTTTCCTTTTCATTGAGCAATAAGAAAGTATTGTGCAAGGTTTCTGCTGTTCATTTGTGTATTTAACCTTTTTTTTCTTTTTCACACCAGTCTCTTTTATGCAGGGAGGTACTAGAAAGTGATAAGCTGATGACTATTAGTGTGATTACATGTTGACTTGTCAGAATACCCGCTCTTTCTCAAACAGAACAGTTTTTTCTGCTTTCATGACATGTTTTTACATATTTATGTTTCTTTGTGATATGGTTCTTTGTTTGAAGAAGAAAAGATTTGCATTTCTCCTTTGTTTCACTCTCAATATCACAACCTGAAACAAACAAGACCAGCTATTAAAACATACAAAAAAGAAAAAAAACGAGTGATTTCTGTGCAAATGTGAAAGAGAGAGGCTACAGTGTGAAGTGAAGGGAATCACTTGAGATCATGAAGTTGCTTTGAAGCTGCGTTTGATACTGTAGATCACAGAATCCTGTTGCACAGGCTGGAAAACTGGGTTGGACTTTCTGGAGTGGTCCTGAACTGGTTAGAAGGTGAGTCGCCATGTCTTGTGGAGTATCTCAGGGTACAGTACTTGAACCTCTTCTGTTAAATTCATATATGCTCCCGTTAGATCAACTATTACAGAGCTTTAACATCAATTATTACAGTTATGCAAACGATACACGACTTTATGTGTCTTTGTCACCAGACAACTGCAGTCCAATAGATCTACTGTGTCACTGTTTAGAGCAAATTAACACCTGGATGAGAAGAGAAGAGAGAAATTTTTCTACAATTAAATGAAGATAAAATTTAGATTATTTTATTTTGTAGCAAAGAGAAGAAAGGACTTCAGGACTTCTGACTCAAAAAATGGCACCAACAGGTTTTTACAAAACTTGAGGACAAGATCAGGGCTGCACGGTGGCGAGGTGGTTAGCACTGTAGCCTCACAGCAAGCAGGTTGCTGGTTCGATCCCCGGCTCGGGCGGTGGCCTATCTGTGTGGAGTTTGCATGTTCTCCCCGTGTTAGCGTGGGTTCTCTCCGGGTTCTCTGGTTTCCTGCATCGGGTGTGCTGTCTCTGAGGAGCAGGACTGAGAAACACAGATAGATTGACAGTCACGCATTGCCAGTTAAATGAAGTTAAATGATGGCTGCATGATGATGATGATGATGAGAGGTCAGAGATTTAAGCTGCAAAATGCACAGGAATTTTTTGTACCATGATTTTACATTCAGATGTGTTAAAGCTTTCTCCATCTCTCTCTGAGAAATTTTACATCCAACCAGAATCGCTGGATAACAACACATGAGAATGAAGTTTTGCATCGCCTTGTCTGAGGTTTTGCATGACATGTGGACCAGATATTCATGTATTTTTAATTCTCTTAAAGTGATTGAATAATGGCATTTTATATAATGTAATATCCTGTAAACCAATGCCTTAATTTTGGAGGTTTTAACAACATACTTGATTTTGTTTTGTTTTTTGCTTGTTTTTTTGTCATAACTTTTTTTGTCATGGAGAAGTCTTTCTCCAACTGTAAAAACAAAGTCTCATCTACTGGTAATTCACTGTATGTTTCAGTTCTAGATTATACCACATATTGCAGTAAAGGATTGAAAAAACATCAGACTCTGTACCAGAAAACCACAGCTTCAATCAAGGATTAATTATATTCAAGAATAAACTGTCAAAATGGAAAAAAGAAACTTGAAAAGCAGAATTTGAAATTGATTAAAAGAATATGGTTCTGATGTGTGTGTTTTTAATTATGTTGAGAGAAAGGTCTGTAAGTTCTCACTGAGTAAAGTAGTCTACCTCGTTGTTCTGGTTTTTGGAAGTTTCAGTTTCACCAGAAAACTTGACAAAAAACCCATTTAAATCTGACATTGCAAAGAGACAGATTGAAATTAAATCCAACCAGCGGAGGGTGGGATGCCTTCAAATATGATTCACATGGCAATGATGCCATGGGATATCACCTGATTGATTAAATTAGGTGTAAAACTGTAACCACTAACCTTTGAGCTCACCTTAATCATATGTTGATTGTGAGAAAACCCCAGAATAAGCACCAGCTGTATTTTATGCCATTTACTATGCTGCAGTAAGAAAACAGGTCCAGAATAGGCTACAGAGTCTGCAGAAGTTGTTTAGAAACTGATTCTTCATTACTTTGCTCAAGACCTCTGCTTACATCTCAGCCAATCACAATCTCACTTGGTGCTGACTGTGTGGAGAATGCATGCATGAAAGCAGTTCAAATTAGGATTTTTTTACTTCAGACAGTGATGCTTATGGATGATGTCTGAGACTGGTGAAGGGTGCCCACCATTATGGTTTCAGTTTTGAATTTGTTCCTACCATCATGTTGCTTCAGTCAGACTTTTCAGTCAGGGTCGTCACACCACATTACGTCTTAAACTTATGGATAGTTTCTGCAGAATAAATCCACAGTGATGCATTGAGAGTTTGAACCGTGAAATGTAGGCAGACTTTATTAAAGTCAAAACTGTTGACAGAACAGCCTACGCAGGATAAGGCTGAGTAGGAGTGAGGAAGCTCTGAGCCAAGCAGAGGAAAATGGAGATCTCTGGAGTTTGAAGTGCTGGCTTTATATTTGTGGATTAAACTTCAGAAGAGATTCTGGAAAAAAACTGAGTCCACCAATGTAGAAAGCCAACACTAAATACTACATCACCATGACAAAATAGTAACTGGGTTGGAAGGAAAACAGAAGAAAGATTACACCATTGTATTCATCATTATTACAGCAAGATCTTTTTTGAAAGTTGGGAGACATTTCTCTCATTGAAAATATTTAGTTTTTACTCCTTTTGTCACAGTAAATTAAAAGCAATACCACATAAGTTTCTTCCCATAATGCACTGTGCTTCTGGCTCAATTCCATGAGACACTGTCTTTATCATGGACTTCCCTAAAGTCACCAACGCCCTAAAGTTATGGCTCCAGGGCAATATCTCAACTTTTTTTTCTGTGTGGTGCATATTCAATTCAATTCAATTCAATTCAATTCAATTCAATTCAATTCAATTCAATTCAATTCAATTCAATTCAATTCA
>JBAMHX010000011.1:3703532-3716010 GCA_037177515.1 Pseudomugil tenellus
AATTACATAATTACATATTTCTGTTCTGATTGTGTTTCACCAATTACTTAACACACTTATATTATTTGCATGATTGATAAAACTTGTTTTTACATCTAACCCAAGTCTTTTATTTCCATTTTATACCATATTCTTAATTTATTTTGTCTTTTTATGATATATATATTATCTTATCCTCTTTCCCTTTTTGTTTTTCTTTTCTTATTTTAAGCTTGGGGCAGCAGCAACTCAGTAACCAGATGGCTGTCGGTTCAAATCCCACTCCTCTATTAACCTTTATTGTGTCCTTGGGCAAAACACTTCAGCCTCCTTGCTTCAAGTGCTTCAAGTGTCAGCATTGCTGTTATTTGAATGTTTTGGTGGTCAGGGTGTTGCTGGGCAGTCTTGGGGCAGCTGTGGCTACACATGTAGCATACTATCACCAAGCATGATGGAGGAGTGAATGAATAATGGATCCTTGAATGCTGTCAACTCTAAAGCACATTATAAATCTATCAGACACACTATATAACTTTCCAACCTTAAAACTCAGTATTTCGGACTCATCTCAGCATCCAGCACAGCAGCATCCTGAAGCTGAGATACAGCACTGCAAAACTTTTGCCTCCGGGAAGCTGCGTGATGTTTTGCATTCACACTGTGTCACGCACTAGCAAGTGGAAAACACACCAGCTGTTTTGAATGCATACCATGGATGATTCATCAAAATATGCAAGAGGGTATTATCAGAGGAAGAGAGGGAAATAAAAAGAAAAAGAGAGAGAGACAAGGATAAGACAAGAGTCAAGGTAGGACCAAATCTTTGGCTGGAGAACAGCACAGGCATAATGCAAGCTGGATGTCGATTCAGCAGTCAATCAGGGGCAAGAGAATTAGCACGAGTTCCATAATGCATCTTATTTAAGATTACAGTGTTTTAGTTTCCTCAGTGCAGTTGGTGAAGGTTAGGACAGCCATTTTACACAACATCATTTTATCTATGTGAGTGTGTGTTTATGTTTTATAGGTTTCTGGGTTAAATGGGTTTTTGTTTATTATATTTTTTTACTCAAATCATTTTGTGATGCACTTCCTTTGTACGAATCACGCTTGATAAATAAAGATTGGTTGATTGACTAAATGAGCATGTATGGATATGTAAGGCTTCCGTGTAGAAGCTGTGTAAGTACACAGATTTGTGTATACTTCGCGCATTTTCATGGAAAGTATGAAACTTAGCAAATTGTACTTGAAATTGAAACTTAGCTAATCTTGAAAATCTTGTTTAATGTTCTTTGTGTAAGAACAACTCTGTGCACATATACTGTGGCTATAGAACAGGGGTACTGCAACATTTTTACAGGTGTCACAGCAACTCCACATGCATTTTTTATCTTGTCTAGATAATAATTATGTATTTTTCCCTAATGAATACACATGTAGCTCAGTTGGTTTCAACCCTATTAAAAGGCAAATGTGACAGACAGATGAGAACTTCTCACTAATCTGATGTGATCAAAAGATATAACAGACCCTGTGCTCCACTCTGAGCACCGCTTCAGAAACAAATGTGCTGCTGAGAGCGCAGACTGACTTCTGATCAGGTGCCAGTTACCACAAAGATCTTATTTCTGCTGTGATTTCTACCTGTATCACTGGGTTACACTAACTATACAGAAACTATTCCATTGAATATTCAAGTAGGATTTTGGTCACCGACAAGAGCTAGGAAACCACCATTGAGCTAGACTACACCATCTGTGTTGGATGCAGTTTTTCTCTTAACATTACAGGAACCATTAAATGTGCTGTATTTTTAAAATACAGCACAGCCTGTATTTTTTCCTCTTCATCATACAGAGGAGGAACAATTTCTGTGTGGTTTCTAATGAGATGTGTTGTCACAATTTATGTTGGGTATTCCTGAATGTAAATAGTCATTAACAGGAGATTTATCAGCAGCTGCTTAGTTACTAACATGCAAACGACTGGTCTCTGCACGTTAATACAGATTTTTGTCCTTACAGAAATTTTAACCCTTTCATGAATATGATCACTAAAGCAGACACCTGTTTACATGCTATTTTTTGAAAATGTATTCATTAAGAAGGTATACCTGTAAATGAACCACTTCAGTGGACATTAGTAAGTCGCCCAACACACTACCACTCACTGAATATATTAACAACAAATAATGCAGACATTGTAACTATTGAAGTTGGTGATAGTTAGGAAAAGAAAATGATGCGGATATATTTAGAGAAAATCTACATTATATAATTATTATTATATATTGTTTTATACATTCAAATAAAATGAATAAATACATTGTAAAATATCAATAATAAACAAAAAAAGCATAATTGCATGTGTCTGTAGTGGTAAAATTCTGTATTTGAGAGAAATGTGGTACTTTTTTTTAATATGTATTAAAGGTTTACATCCCACTGGTAGGAAGGAATTTATCACAGTTTCTATGAACGGTTGATAGGAGAGGGTCCTGGTGTTCATATGAAAGATCATTTTTCCTCCAGTGTACAAACTGACATTGGGACTGAATCACTTTCCACATAAATCCAGTTGGAAAGCAATCCCAAATATAAGAGTGGTAGTGTAATTTATGCTCACCACAGATACACAAAAGCCTGAAAGTTGGACTAAATACCTAGATAATATTGTTGGGGGTTAAATCATTCAGATGGGTTGGGGTGAGCTGGGCTGGGTGCGTGTGTTAATGGAGCCAAAATCCCAATAAAGCTCTCTTGTTTTTGGTCAGATGGCAAACAGCATCAGAAATTATGGTGGAAAAGCAGCCAAGTTGCAGAACATGACAGCTTTTTTATCTAACAAACATCAGCCACAAGGCATTAAATGTTTGATTAAACAGTTATTCTACTCAGAACCGAGATATTTCTATCCCAGGAATAAGAGAACTTCATCAGGCAGAAAGATGAAGCTTTGCAACCAGGATCATTACCATAATGAACATCTGAAGTCAGGAATGAACCAAATGTAAGACACCATTGTTAAAGATAATATTTTGACCAATAATTACAAATAAAAAGGGTTATAACCTTTCACATCTGTGTATAAAAGAAACAGCTGTTTGAGAAGCCTTTTCAGTCTGTTTAGAGCGTATGTGGTCCAATTAAGTGTTTATTGATCTATTATTTAGTGTCACTAGTTTCAGCTTAAAGTCAGTGTGGTTTAAGAAAGACGTAACAGAATATCAGGTGATGTTTTTCTTTCTTATTATAGGCTGAATATGTTGTATTTGTACATGCTATGCTGTTGTTTAATTTTTCCTGCTTGATTTTTTCACCATTATGGGCAACTTAAATGTGTAAAATCAAAAAATATTTAATTTCAAGAAATAAATAATATGGATTATATGTTGAGTGCTGTTACGAAGAAGACCTCAGAATAAAATCACATCAACATCAGCGTTAGCAGTATGTTACTTGTAAATATAATAAGAAAAACAAGCAGTTAAAGAAAAACTACTAATCTATTTGAACAATATGTCCCCATTTTTAGTGCCTTTGGTATCAAATAGTGTGTTTTTTCTCCTAAAGATCAACAAGGATACATAATCTAAGGAGAAAAGTGATATAGTATTAGTTCTGGGGGTGTATGCTGCACAGAGTAACATTCACTTATTCCCCTTATCTGTACAAAAATAAGATTTAGGAATGGAGCATTCTGCCCATCCCGCTGACCTGTAGCCACAGAACTGCATGTCATCACCTTTCTCCTTCCACTTATTTTCAGAAACATTTCACACAGTCGCACTTTACACAAAGAGAGACTGCTTCACTGTCACTAGAACCGAAAGCTCCCGGGGTCAGTGTAACTGTGGACATGTGAGGACAATTTATGTCAGAAGGACAAAGTGAAATAACAAGAAATATGTTCACTTACTAGAAATGTTTCCCATATTGCCACCAGCGGAACTAAAATTATCTATCTCATCTGCTCACATATGCAGGTTTTTTCACCTTCAAAATAGTAAATGAAAACAGTGAATACACACCACTGAAAAAGCATATTTTTGGACTCCTTTAATATTTGATGCACCTTCTTGTGAAAAAAAGTAAAATATGTACAATAAAATGTTTACAAATGGTTGTGAGAGTAAACAAACCTCTAAGCTATGAAAATGGAAACGTTAGTGTATTACTTTAAGCAGAGAAAACAACAAACATCAACACTATTATATCTATTTTCTGGGCTGTTTACACCCTGCTGCTCTCTGGAGTTGCACCAACTCCATTTCCACCAAAAACATTCCGCCTACCCATCCTTGAATCCACCCTTCCCTCAGCTCACTTTGCATCTCAAGGGATGAGGATGAGAAAAGCCAAACCAAAATAACCCACAAATGCAGCTGATATCCTCCACCACAACAGCACCAACATCACGGAGGGCTTCTGCACGGTGTTTTGTTACTGAAAGCTGTTTAGCATTTTATCGGCTGGCCACTGCGTCTCTGCTTTGAACCCATGCTAATATAATTTAGCCAAGAGCCTAATGTGAAAAAGAATTAGGTTGGAGGTCCATGTAGGATTCCCACTGAGCTTCTGAAGGATGAAGGCAGCTTCATCTGAGAGGATGAAACAACATGGCTTGAAAGAAAAATGCACAAGCAAGAGAGGTCATGCAGGTTGATGACGAATGCTTGGGCTACTTCGTACAAAATCTACAGAAATAAAAATATACAGCCTCTGTTTGCAGGTGTCATATTTATCCCCTCTGGCCAACAGAACTGAATTTCCTTTTACAAGCCCCTCCTTTGGAAACCAAAACAGTTCCTAAGAACTCACTTGTTAATTTTATGCCCTTATTATAGTTTTTTTCACATGGCCTCATTGGCCTCTCCCCCTCCGACTATTGATCTCCCAGCCAAAGAGGATGGTGGAATAAGTCACATCCACAACACAGCAGCCACATGCAAGAATTTACCCAGCAACCACAACAGGCAGCACATCGAAAGCCAGCCAACATAGAAGTAGTGTAGAAAACAAATCATTCATTCACTGATCCAAGCAATCATTCAGTTATCCACCCAATGAGTTATCTATGGAATACCTGGTGGTGGTAACTGGCCTCCCTTCGATATGAAGTCTGAACAGGGAGAAAGTCAGAGGTAAAAGGTCAGGGGGAGGGGAGGTTTATACAGAGCAGAATGGGACATGAGATAAAAGGCAGGAAAATCTCCATCTCTATAGTTTTGTGTTGTTTTAGTAAAATAAAACACTGAAAACAGCTATTTTTACAGAAAGAAGCTTAAAATGTCCTTTACAGTAAATTTGGATATCCTTCTATTAATACCATGCAGGAAAAGATTACTTATTATTATTTGTTTTTACGCTGTTCTAAGCTGAAAAGAGTTCACCCATCACCACAGATGGATATTCAGAAAGTCAACGAAGGTTGTGGAATAAGTGTTGGATTGATGTTATGCTGTAGATGCCTTGTTTTGGTTCAGTTGCTTTTTGTGTCAGAGAAATAAAACTTAATCCTGACATGAGAGACTAAACGGCTGAGCTTGCCTCCAAAGGCAGCATAATTGTGTGTGCACTGTCTGCGTTTTCTTGAATTAATCCTTTTTTCTGATTTTCCATTGAATAAATGTCAAGAGACTGATTTCCTTTCATTTCCCTTAACCAAGATAAACTCCCATAAAAAAAACAAAGAAATAAAAAACAGAACAGAAAAGTGTGTCCAAACTGTTCATACATCAAATTTTAACCCAAAGTTGTTATGATGCTAGAAATGCTAGACCAGTGCTTCCTTTATTAGAACCAGTCCAATTATCAAATCTTCCCTCTTGTCCTGTAAGGTTTATCTCATGGTACATATTTCTCATCCTATTGATGTTACCTTAATTTGCACCAGAGATCATTTCAACTTTGTTTTAGTACATTTCCATATATGTGAGCATGCACCATATGGATACATTTAAGAAAAGAAGACAGGATAGTTTTTCTCGGCTATTGGGCTTTCAAATCTTTACTCTTGTGATTGGAAATACTTTACAGCTTGTTTGAGATGCCTCGGTGTGTTTGTCAGCTGTTTGAGCTGACTGAGATCTCAACTAGGCTGTGATCAAAATACATGTTATTTGGTGAAACAGCTACTAATCAAGCTATCAGATGTAAAATCCACTTCAGTGATTATTGCCTTCAAACAAAATCAAGATGCTCAACAAAACGAACGGGGCTGGTGAGCTTATTGCTTGTTTACCACTTCATTGGCTGCAGTGACATAAGCAGCTGGCGTCATGTTCAGCACTAAGTCCAGGACAACCATCTGACCCAATCACACCATCTGGCAGTAATCTATTACAAATATGCTCATTTGAAAAGATTGATTTTCAGTTAACCTCAAATGAGCTGATGTTGAGTGAACACTGTTAATGTGAAAGAGCCAACATTACCCTCAGGTTCCTTTCCAGTACAATGAGCCCTGCCCATTTCTTTTTGGCCGATTGGTCTTTGCAGCATGCATGATTAGCAATGACCACAGGCTGTTTGGGTAGTGAGAAAACAGATGAGTGAGGCCAGAAGAGATTGACTTAATTTTTTCTGACCTGGAGGAACAGCTTGACACAATCGGTTTTCTGTCTGATGTGTCACTCATTACAGAGTTATGCAATCTTGTTGAGACCTTACAGAAGATGAAATCTCTGGGATTTGATGAAGCAATGACCTTTGAAAATCTTACTGTGGCGGAACAGCAAAATCGCATTTATTGTAGAAAGAGTTAAAAAATAACGAGAGAAATGGAAAAAAAAATAGTCATTGAAAAGAATTAACAGTTGTTCACTCTTACCTTAGAGCGGGTTTTAAAGGTCCTGAAGGCACCACTTTTAAAAATGACTCTGTTCCTCTTACACAGGATGAAGGCCACCATTCCAATCACCACCACCAACAAGAAAAGAGGCGTCAGGACAGCCATGATCCAAATGTTGCTAGGTGGAGTCTTCACCACAGCTATAAACACAAATACACATACAGAGAGAGGTTCAAAGGCCACCCTTAAATGTTTCATTTCTAATTAAAAAGTCAAATGTAAATACTGTGTTCAACCATTTAAAAATTGGTGCACTTCATTTAATTTCAGACCTTTTTTTTAGTGTTTTTATAAATCCTCTGTTATTAAGGCATGATGATTTATGATCAAATAACTGATTGGATCGCTTATGCTTGACGTCTGTGTTGGGGTTTTGGGTTAGGTTACGTCGGTTTCCTGTTTTATTTTGTAGTTTTCCTGTTTTGCCCGTTGCTTTCTATTTCAGCTTCAATTCTTGTTCATTAGTTCACCTGGTTTGATTTTGGTCCTTGTTTTCACCTGTGTCTTGTTCTGTTTTCAGTGTATTTTTACCCTTGGTTTTCTTTTCCCCTCGCTGAATCATTAGTTCGTTTGTCTGTAGGCAGTTTCTTGGTTATCTTGAGTGTCAGTGCTGTTTCTGTTAATAAATCCTGTTAATCCACATCCTGGCTGCCTTCTGCTTGTCCTCCTCACCTGCATTTGGGTCCACCACCTCCCTGCACCGTAACAGAATGACATCCAAAAGAGCAAGATATTCCATAAATAAAATCATAAAGTTTCACTACTAAACTCTGGCATATTTTCTCAGTGAGTCACCCCCTAAAACGGTTCATTTAGCATCCATCTTGCATCTTGTCTTTTCTCTAAATTCTCCTCATTCAATAAAAGTGATTGCCATGTTGACTATTTTCGTATATTTGCTGTTTCTCTTTCTTGTCCCCCATTCCTCAGATAATTTCCTCTTGCATTTTTTACCTCAGTCAACCATGCAAAGTGTTCAAAACGACTAGTGTGTTGATATCCAGTTGCTAGCGAGTGATGTGGTGTAGTAAAGATAACTGTGCCTGTAAAGTGATGCAGTGCTTCAGAAAAAGCTGTGAAATTCTGTTTGTCAGCGTCGGGATGCTGCAGGGCTCCAACAATGTATATGGTAAATGTAACCATGATCAAAGCAGGTCAAAGCACAGAGTTACAAATCTTCTCATGTCTTATGACACTTAACTACCCCCCTAAATAATACAATTAAAAATGTCAGAATTTTTTAACCATATCTTTACTCAGACAAAACTGAATTTTCTTTTATCTATCACAAAATGAAAGATGCCAGAGTTTCTAATTTGAATTTCTTCCCATTAACTTATGTCGTTGAGCTCATCTGTCACACAACTGTTTGCCAGTGGGATGTGTTTTCATTATGAGAATTAATACAACTGCTCCACTGAGCGCATAAAGGAAAACTAAATGAGTTTCACAAGAACACCATGTTCCAGCGTCTGGTCTAAACACTGTTATGGGAGCCTGTGAAGGGCACTGATGGTCATAGGTTTTCTCTCAAGTTATCTAATTATGGAGTCTGAGAAAATGTGAATCAGAAAAGGTAAGAGGGAACACTTTGTTCTCTCAAACACAAACATCATGGTGCACACCTGGAATTTTACTGAAAAATACGGTCAGGTTTAGTCAATAATAATCTCATGAAAGTAACATGACTGTAATATCTGCTGCATCTCACATGCATTTGTAATCCATCTTCATTTAAATGCTGACTTTGATTTAATTAATACACATAATTAATTGCTTCTCTTTAGAGATATTTTCCCAAATTAAACCACTAAATCGATAATTATTTTTGCAATCACCTTCTTTCACCAGGAGCATTATTGTCCAAAATGTAATTGAAATACTGGTTCATGCATTTCCATTTCCATGCTGCACCAGCTGGATGTCCCAAACAATAACCTGCAAATCTTTCAGTTGTTGTGCAACACTGTGACAAGAACCACCAACAGTGATCACATTTCTCCTGAGTTTGCCTCTCTGCATGGGCTGTCTGTAAAACTGAGAATAAGTATCACACTTATCTTATCACACTCTAAACCTTTAATGGCCAGTTTCTGTCTCATCTCAAACATCTGTTTTTTTCTTATCACTGCATGAGAATTATTCTCTTCAAGAAAGCAGGTTTGTTGTATTTCCAGGGGAAGAATTAGAGCTAGAACGTTTGTTTTTAAGACCAAGTTAAAAAATAAACTCTAAAGATATGGATCTGTTATCTTTCTATTTTTATAACATCATAGGGAATTTTCCTGATGATACACAGGTTGGGCTTATTACCAAAAGGGGTCAGCACTCTGGTATGAGGTAGATGAACTGAAGACTGGAGCTGGGGTGTATGGAGAACAACCTCATACTAAATCAAAAGAGATGATTGTGATCTATAAGACCTGGACAGCCTTTTTCCAGTATTCTGGAGTTGGAGAAATATATCTTGGAGTACACATCTCCAACAGACTCACCTGGCATGAAACCACTTTGGCGTTATAGAAAAAGGTGTACTAATGTTTTTATATCCTGAGGAAATCAGCTCCTTCTACAGTTTTGATGGCGAGACTACTGACTTTGATTTTGCAGCTCCACAGTATCAGAGAAGCAGATGCTGCAGAGGATGGTAAGGTCACTGGATTCAATCAACCAGATCATCTGAGACAAGCAAATCAGCCATTGCAGGGAACGAGAAACTTATTGTATGACAAACTCTACCCACTCTTCACATGACTCCTCTCCCGTCTTTGCTGCTACTTTTTTATGAATTCATATTTTTTTAGTGATGGTAAACCGTTAAAATGTTCAAATATTTAATAACTGAATGATTGCATTATTACATCCCATATTCTAAAGCAAATTGCAAGCAGTGTTTTTCACTGTGCATATTTTCCCTTTAAAAGAACTAGTACATGCATGAAAGTTCAGTAATTTTTAGGTACTTCAAACATAAAACTGTTTTTAGAAGCAGTATTGACCTTACAAACTAGCAGAACATAAACATTATTATAAATCTTGAATAAAAATCCATTCAGATTAAACATTAATGATTAGGATATATTCCAGGATATATTTGTTTAAATGAAAGTCAGCTGTAGGAATTATAAGGTTATATGAAGCTGCTTTTTTTCTTAAAAAAAAAAAAAAGAAAAACAAAAAAAAAAACCAAGCAAAAACAGGACATTTCTTGTAATAAGGTGCGTTTGCAGGTGGAAGAGACAAAAATTAAAACCATCTGTGAACCCTGTTTTTATGGTAGTTTATCAACAACATGAGTAACATATTTCACTTCTTTTTTTTTGTCTTGTTGTATGAATGATAATAAAGGAAACTTGAATCTTGAATTGATTTTGTTCCTATTTGTTTAGTATTCTGGTGGTTGCTAATTATATTTTTTTAACTGTTCATCTTTTAATCTTTTCAACTTAATTTGTTTCTGTGTCTGTGCCTCAAAGTTTTGTTTATGATCTATGAAGCACTTTGGGTCGCACATATTTGTATAACTATTAATGAAACAAACCTTAACTTAACCAAATGTGAATGTCTCTTGGTGTTCGTACATGGTATTATATCTTTAAGTTAGTTTATTTTCTTTTTTAAACTGTGCTAAATACTTTTAGTGACACTGATATTAGGGTTAATAAAACATTTGATCTGAGCTGACTTGTGTTTGATTTATGATCAGGTAATATTAAACTGGTACAGTGGGGTAACAAGCTTACGTTCAGCCTGAACTTGTACAAAATATCCCAATGTTAGCGCCATAGTCTGAGAATCCAGACTGCTCAGCGTTTTGGCTGCTGTGGTCCCAGAGATGGGTTCTCCATTTAACTGGGCGTAGTAGGTCATCTCTGCTGAGTTCTTGGGACCTGGGAGTCGACGTATGCTCACCATCTGGAAAAGAAACACAGATTTTTGCTATTTTAAGTTTACAGAATATCATAAAACATCTCTAGATTTAACACAAAGTCCATTATGTCTCTACCCCAACACACTGATCAAAATGCTGACTCTCATCAGCTTTGATCAAGTCAAGCATTTTCTGCAAGATAACTTTACTTGAAGATAACTGAGTCACTTGAAATCTCAATTTCCTTTCATCATACATCAAACACTTTTTTTTATTTGAAAACACATCACACAGTTTAATCTAGTCTGGTAATTTGATTTAATCATAAAATGAAAGAATGTGTGACTAAAATGGCTGGAAGTTTCTCTTTGCTGCCTACATCCTTCTATTTTCTGGGCTCTCTGTAAGTCTCCCTCTTATCCATTCTGCAGCCATTAAACCAGCCATGTGTAAAGACCATAAAACTTTGAGGGTCTGTCAGGCACGGGAGCCCACAGAGAGTCAAATGTCATCTTAATTTGCACAATATTGAACAAGGAGCATAGAGGTTATATGTATTGAGCAAACACACACACACAAATCTCTGTATTTTCTTGCTTATGAATACTTTCTGTTTAATTGAGGTCATTCTTCAATCTGCACCCATCACAACCACATTAGATTGAAGATTTGGCTGCCTGGAGAGACACAGCAACCCTTCCTGAACTGCCACCTTTTAGTGGTGAAGAGGTTTGTATGTTCTTAAGATCCTAGAAGCCATGTAGGCGGAGGCTTTATGCCCCTGGTCTGAACACCTATGGCAAACAGGTGCCTATAGGGGAGGGACCAGAACCACTGCAGTTCAAAGACCACCATGGTGACAAAAAACACCAGAGCAAAGGTTCCCTTGCCTGGATATAGGGCGTAAATCCAGCTAGATATAGTTGGATTCACCTCGAGACATGGCTGGGGCTCTGGAACCAGTATCCAAGCCATGGATCCAAGGGCTTGACCTTTTTTCCACTCTGTAGTTGCTCCTGGTGAGGACTCAATGCTCACATGGGAAATGGGAGTGAGACTTGGAGGAGTGTGACTGGGAGGAATGGCACAAGCTGAACCAGAGCAGTGATTTGCATTGAAGATCTTTGGTTTTCAGTATCTGTCCATAACAAACACCATGTTTGAGCATAAGAGTGCTGGCAGTAAGTTGAATTAGTTTCTAGTGAGGGTTGGACGCAGCCAAGGCTGCCCTTTATCACCAATTCATAACTGGTATGAGTGGAGCCAAGGTGTTGAGGGAATTCAGCAGTCACCTGGTCAGGATGTCCAGTTTACGCTCAAACAATTCTCAGTCGAGTATGAAGCGGCTGGGATGATGATCAGAATTTTCAAATTTGAGACCAATGCCAGGAAAGGATGGAATGCCCTCTCTGTGTCATGAATGAGGTCCTGCTCCAAGACGAGGAGTTCACATATCTCAGGGTCCAGTGAGGGAAGGATAAAGCATGATATTGACAGGTGAATCGGTGCAGTATCTGCTGTAATGCGGCTTCTGTGCCAGTCTGCCGTATTGAAGAAAGAGCTGAGCCAGAAGGAAAAGCTCTACCAGTCGATCTTTGTTCACATCCTCACCTGTGGCCATGGGCTGTTAGTATTATGTGAAAAAACAAGATCCCAAATACATGCAGCTGAAATGAGTTTCCTCCACAGCGTGCCAGGGCTCTCCCTTGAGGATAGGGTAAGAAACTCTGTTTTCTGTGAGGGGCTCAGAGTAGATCAGCTGCTTCTCCATAT
>JBAMHX010000011.1:3727668-3739129 GCA_037177515.1 Pseudomugil tenellus
GGGGAAGCCTTTGGGGGCGAAGGGGGGGGGGGAAGGGGGGGGGAAAAAAAAAAAAAAAAAAAAAAAAAAAAAAAAAACAGCAAACTGCAGCAGAGATTATATTTAATTAATGTTTATCTAATGATGTGACTAAGTTAGTAAGCTTAGCTAATTTGGAAAACAATAATACCAAATGAGCAAGCGTTTGACTCTATATTGACTTGATATAACCTGAAGCTGATAGCACGTTGTCTTGTAAAAATGCAAATGCATCCAACACCAGTGTCGTGTCGTGATTATGTATCTGCATAGCCTAGCTCGTGACATCCCCTCTAACCTTAAAGAAAGATTAGTCTGTTATTTTTGGCCACTTGGAGGAGTAATTTCCTAATGAGCTGAACATCACACACTTTCTTGACACATCAAACACTTTTTGATCTTTGATGCTACAGCCTCCCTCGGCCCCCTGTGACCTACTGCCAGTAGCGGATAATGCTGGCAAACGGACAGAGGCTGTTCCACAAATGAGCATCTTTTTTTTTAACTTAAGCTGCTGTGTCATTATTGTTAGTCACAGACAAACAAAACTTTTTTAATACCAGTTAACTGTGCCAATAGGTCCTGGATAACAGCTACAGTGTATATTGATCTATCTTTCCTGTCCTCTCCACCCCCAGCCAATCGAGGCAGATGGCTGCCCTCCTCCAGCCGGGTTCTGCCAAAGGTTCTGCCTTCCTGATAAAAGGGAGGGTTTTTTCCCACTGTCGCGTCATGCACGCTCAGGATGGGAGATTGGATCAAAGTCAAGATTCGATGCAATCTTTTTGGTTCCCTTACATAGACTATTTTTTATGAATTGGCTCAAATTGGTCTCTGTAAAGCGCCCTGAGACGACATTGTCGTGAAATGGCACTATACAAATAAAGCTGAATTGAATTGTATTAGCACAATGACAAATAAGAACGACATGATCTTAGAGAAGTTGTTTGTGCTGCTGATCTGAGAACAATGACAAGGACATTTTGAAACAAGTTGGAGTCAGTCATTCTACAGCAGGGTAGCTCATTCCAGTCCTACAAAAGCTGGACTCCAGCAGCTTTTCTATCAAATCTTAGAATAAAAGGAACATGTGCTTTGTTTTTCAAAACTCTAGACAATGACATTAAATCCAACAATCCCTGATATTTGGCTTTCAAACCACCACAAAAGGGAGTTTGTGCTTTTGTGTTTTTCAGATATTTCCTGCAGTTACCTGCTGACCTGAGAATGAATTTGATCAGCAAGGCGACATCAAATTAAAGCGTGCTCAAACATTACAGAAGTGGGGAGAACTGTACTGTTTAAGGACACATTCGGGTAATCTGAGACATTTCTTTGGAGAAATATATTGCTTAGTACCAATCTAAACCTATATAACCTCTGAAAGTTATTGTAGAAGCTCAACATTTACACAACACAACATACAGCAACAGGTTTTTTGTTCTTTTTTCTTATGATCAAACAATGACATATCTCTTGATTAGATGGGGAAAAAAATAGGTTCCTTCTACACCAAAGCAACCAAAGTGACCAAAGCGTGCAGTCTTCTCTACTTACAAAACATCAAGTCATTTAGAATTCCATCTCTTGAGAAGTAGGCCAAACATATGCTAAGTCATGAATCATGCATTGCCCTGCAGTGGACTCTATGTAGATAACATTCTTGAAGGCACCGAACCAGTTCTTTGTAAGTCTGTCTCAGCCAGAAGCAGATTCCTGCACAAAGAAACTCTTATGCAACAAAAAAAAATGTTAGTGTAAAGAGACTGGATTCTTCTTGGGATCAAATTATAGCAAACAAATAGCAGCAATGTCGCAGTTAAAACCAACCAACACCACTTAGATTCAGGAAACTTCTTTTCTGTCATCTCTTTGTTCCACTTGTGTCAATACTGATGCCCCTTGTTGCTGGCAGCTTTCTCTACTTCCAGCTTCTGTTTTGTGAGTCTTTCAAAACTGTAATAAAGCCCCAACAGCAAAAATCTGTCATCATTTTACAATCTGAGATTTGTTCCTTTTTTGGTGCTGAAAAGTTTACAGCTGAAATGTGGGTTCAGTGTTTATTCAAGTTTTATCCTTTTCAGCCTGCTGGGAAGACTGAGGCAAGTAAAAAAATATATAAAATCCCTATTTTGTGAATTTTGCACATTAACAGATTCCTTTGCATCCTTTTAAAGGTATATGATGAAAATCCCAGCAACCATTTCAACATTTAAAAAAACACATTTATGAGGTTAAGCAGACATGGACAGTGCTGGGGAGAATTTATGCTTTGCCAGAATGAGATAAAATATCACAGATGGGGACAACATGAAGTCAAGTCAGTACAATGTCATAAGCTGTTAAGTTTTCTGACGCACTTCAACTCTTTTAAATGTCACTCTGCAGCCATGCATGATGTTTTTTTGTGGTCTTGTAAGGAGAATCGATTCATGAAGTTATAGTGTTACAGCAGAATTCCCCTTCACTTTGCTTGTTTTGTGTTTAGTTTTTTGTTTAGTTTTTTATGTACAATGTTTATGAAACTTTCTTCCAGGGATATATTTTTCATTTTAATTCCCACTCACAGCCAGCTCTAAATGATTGGGAATGGATCATAATTATCTGGCAATGCTTCAAAGAAAATGGTTTGGAGGTGCATCAAACCAGTGAGTGCAGAGCATCCTGAATAGACTCTAATTGACTAGACTGAATTAAACATGGATTAGGCCATTCCGGATGTGTTTAGTTGACATTACAGTATCATTGTTTTTTTTTTGCTTTGTTGTTTTTAACTTCGGTGTTTTGCTACAAAAGGAAATGTTCAAAAAGCCGAACAGTGAAGTGTCTCCTACTTACACTGATTTACAAATGTGTTACATCTAAATGAATTATCTTTGTCCATTTGCATCTCATAATCGTTGAGTGTTTTTTCTTTGCTCATACTGTAGAACACAGCCAGCTTGATGTTGGTATTGTAGTGCGTGTGTTGCTGAACTGCTGCATCAGCTGGATGATTACAGAAACCTCTCATACAGGTTTCTGATCTAGGAAACAGACGTCTGTGTCCCAACTTTGCTTCATTCTTGAGCTTACTTTAACTTTCAGAGCGAGTTTCTTTTTTCATTATGTTCAGGCACAAAACTGCTATAAAATATATAAGTTATCTGCTTTTATCTATCCTCTATAAATTTATTATTTAAACAGTCATTAATAAATGTTCAAAATAATTAATTCAAAGTGTGAAAACAAAAATATCTTTCACTCACAAACATGCAATTTTACAGCTTCTAAGGTCCAACTACTGCATTCTCTGAAATGGACCAGTTTTCTATACTAGACCATATTGTGCACAATGTCTTAATAACAATAATAATATTTTCCTGAAAGCTGTAAGTGGCTGAAATGTTTAACCATTCTGGTAAATACCTTCCACTAATAGGAGCTAAATTGCAGCTTTCAGATGAGCAGCAGGAATAGAGCTTTGGCAGCTCAGACTATAATTAAAATGCTTGGATGAATATATTGCATGCTGCAATGACAAGGTGAGGCCATGTGAGTTTAGAGGGAATTTTGATTTTACTGCCTTATCCTGCTTGTCTGGAATCATAAGACCTTGGTTGGTAATACTAAACTAAACTAAAACTCCTTTTCATCAAATATTAAAACATTGTTTCATCACTTTCGTGATATACATTGACTGGAATAAGCTTATGATCTTCTGTTCAGATGGACCACTTTGGATTGGTCAAACACATACTGACCAGTATCACACATTATTGCATGATTTAAACCAGTTTTTTCCAAACATGGAAACATACAACTGACACCGTTGAAAGCATGAAGCTTTAAGTTAGTAGCAGGAGGCTCTTATATATCAAACATGTATAGCTTCTTCCAGTTTCACACAATTTTTTATGGTTAAAATTCATCACAGTTGCTCAAAAATCAACCTTTGCCTAAAATCAATAAGACAATTGATTCTGTGTTAAAATGTGGCCTAACTGACCTTCCATCTACCCTGGCTAAGATGAATTACATCTGTACTTACGCTCAGCGATGACCAGGGGAGGGTAGAACAGAAAGTATCCGACCAGCTCTGCAGTTAGCTGGTTAAGGAGCCCACTGGAAATAGTCCCGTTAAGAATGTCATCCTGGTTTTTGACCACATACACCAAAGCAACTGAAGGAGAGTGTAGCTCCTGAGACACACTCTGGATCTGAGGACAAACATATCAATCAATCAGCCTGCCACAAAGGTCATTCACTACCCATATGTGCAGCAACAGAAGAATGTTTGTTTTGTTTTTTTAATTAAGGGAAGCCCAAACGGACAGTAATGATTCAGAATTCAATCAATCAAACAGCAACATGAAGCATGAGCATGATGGCACATGAAGCCATCATGCTCATGTTAAAGATGCACATAAAAAAGACATTACCAAGTTCCAGACACAGCATGATTCTTGACTGAACATAGTTTGATTCTTTCTATAATTACATTTGATGCATTTGATGCTCTGAAAGTAACCAAACAGAGTGGCAATAGTAAAATAGATGATGATGCAAGACAGTAAGAATTACCACTGCATCCTTCCTGAATGCTCTTTAGCCCTAATGTTTCAAAAAGATAAATTATGAATGGTCCCTGTTCTTCTGTCTGCTTGTTGGGACCTATTCATGATTATATTTTTGTGCATGGATGGAAAATATCCTGTTGTCATAAAAGAACCTTGACAGTGAAGCAAAAATAAAAGTTATGAGAAAGATTTATGAGAGAAAGCATAAAACTGCATGATATATGAATGACTTATGATTGTTTCTATGCATATTAGCCCCGAGGCTTGTTCAGAAATGGTCACAATGCAAATAAAGAGCATCTATGAAAAAATAGGAGTAGTCTGAGTACAAAAGCTACTGTGTTGTTGTTGGAAAGCAGAATTGTACCTGGAACTTTACATTTTTCATGCTGCAAGTCCATGCAAATATGACATATTTGTCATTCTGCACTTCATCGTAAAAACACCCAGCAGAAGACTGTGTAATACCTCCACAGTGAGTCTGTTGTAGGTCTCCAACACCTTATCCTGAGCTTCATCAAAGGCATTTTCCAGCCTTTGCTCCAACATCTGCACAAAACTGCAGGAGTGGATGTTGTCTGTTGGCCCAACAAACCTCAGTACTGGAAATCAGACAAGAGAGAAAGAGCATAAATTATTTACACTTTCGAATGTATCCCTCTCATTTAAATTGCATCAAATTTTATCTAATATCACAACAATATAAATCCCACTTAGTTTTTAGTTTCATTAAACTTTAAAACTTTTAATAAACTGTTGCTATTAAATATTATGGTAGTTGTCATTGAGATAGATGTCATTGACGAATTAAATCCTAAATCATAAAATGTTTTATTTGTCTCTCGACAAGTGATCCTGATGATTGTCTGCTGTGTTCTTGCAGAGGCTGGAGGATGTTTTCTGCTTCTTTATAGAGCTTGTTCATGTAGGGCCCATTTTGTTTTGCTTTTCTGCTTTATTTTGTAGAGTCCATCCACATGTATGTTCTGTTCTCTTAACTTCCTGTTCACCCACACCACATTGAATGGTCCACCTGCACCCAGTTGGGTTTGTCCTCCCCAATCCATTTATACTTAATGATTCCTTTATTACTTTTCATATCATCCGACTGTTTGTTTCCTTTGTGCTCCGGAAAGTCCATTTTGTGTTTTATAATTGTGGTTATTCATTTCCTGCTTTATCCTGCTGTGGGATTGCCCTCATTATATTTCCTTATGTTGCCTGCCTCCTTCCAGCATTTTTGTCCTCCAGATGTCATTGTGACTCTAAACATCATTAAATATGGCATGGACAAAGTATTTAAGATAGACTCATTAAAAAAACTTACTAGAGGGGAATAAATAATGTAACATAAACCATACTTAAAAGTAATCTGGCTCTGTAATATAACTTTCCATTTTTTGGGACTTGAATGGCTGGTGAGAAAAATACTAGTTTGGGATTTTGTTGGTGGTAATCAAAAAGGCCTTCATGAGAAATGACTTTCACGGGGGAGCCCAAATTTGCACAGTGATGTGCATAAATGAGTTCAAAAGAACATCTCAGTTTGTCTCTGGACGTTGTACTGACTTAGTTCAAGGTTTGCAAATAAAGTCCTTGAAGGTGAGCTCATTTAGATTATGTCAGATTCTTTACACAGCGTTACCCACAATGCATTGTGTAACATAACAAACCAGCAAAATTCCTCAGTAACAAAGAGAAATTGCTGACTCATGTGCAAATGAGACACCTGGTCTCCTAGTGATTATTTACAGAAATATTGAATATGAAAATGAAATCTAACATTTCTGCCCACTTCTAATTTGAAAAGATGTGGAGCAGAAGGATCTGTTCAGTGTGAGAAGATAGCTGTTCTTAATATTGGTAAAGTTTGCAGAATTATGTTTTTCTTCCCTTAATATTTCAGGTTGAGGTAAGCTGGAAAAAAACAAAATACTGTTACACTAAAAAAAAAGTTATTCAGTTAAATAAAGCAAATGCAAAAAATGTCTTTTGTCTACACGTCTGTTCAACATGCATCTCTGTTTCATATGATAGAATTTAAGACCAGTATAATTGATGTCATGACAAGAAATCTTATTTCTTTTTTTTCTCAAGTCCAGTCTTTCATTTCTAACCTACAAAATGGATGAACTGAACTTTGAATTTGATCATGAGAGTATGAACAACACAGGTGTTCAGATATCACAATGGACATTTAGAAGATTTACAAGATGGAGAGAATAACCACAGATGTAATTTATATGTTTTTGGGGGATTTTCTGTTGTTACTTGTTGGTGTGTGTGTCAGTGTTCTTTTAGGAAAATACATCCATACTGATACTCTGAAACATGTACTTGAACATGTAATGTTGGTTGCTGAATGCCATTAAGGGTGTAAATTCAAATCCTAACGCATGTCCAGTATCTTCATAAAACACATGCTAGCTTATAAAGCACTACAGATTAAAAATCCAGAAACATGCTGTACCTCGTATCTTAGAGAAAGTAGTGTTCTATATAGATGCTAAGCACTGCTACAATGGGAAGAGATTATCGCCTCTGTTTATAATAACTTCATCTGAAATGAGTAGTTGTGTGTCAGTGTCCTACAGCTTCACACTGGTCAGCTTCTGGCGGAGATAAACAATATTGAGTCCATCAGCAGATTACGGATGATGTTCTGTATCTGTCCATCTACAGTCATCTTCCACTCCCTTCCAGCACTCAGTCTTTCTTTTTTTCTTTTTTTGTGACTCTGAAAATAACTGCAATTTGTGAGTTGTAACAATATTCTGACCTAAATTCAAACACTGTGTTGCTTATGAGTGCAGTTTTTATTCAAAGGCTCCACATGCTTCTCTGGTCTCAGCTTAAATCACTTTGCAAGCACAAACATTGCTGACCCAGTTGGTTATCTTATGCAAATTGTGCTCTGGTGGGGTAAATTGGGAAATTTATTTATGGTTAATGAGCTGAGCAACACCAATGGAGTTTTATCCATGCTTCAAATGTATATTTTGCACTTGAATAGGAAGACTTTTTATTGCAGTATGCATCATAATGCTAGCAATTTGGTCAAGCGTCTTAGTTCAGCTTGTGTAAAAAGAAGTGCTGAAGACGTCTGTTAATTGCTGCTTTCAAGTGAAAATGAAGGCCACTGTGTAAAATGAAGATTTCCATTTGAGGCCCAGAGCTCTGAAGCCCAACGCTGGTAGATCCAAGGAAATACGATTAAACAACAAATGGCTCGTTTTGTTTTGTGGATCTCCGACCTAAAGGAGGTGCAGATCAGCGAATGCATCCACTCAGAAAGGGAGGGGTCTGTCCCTACTCCAACCAGCCCTCCCCACTAACCCTTTAACTGAACTGATGTTTTAATGTGCACATAAATCACTAGTTGCACATAAAGTGGAGGTGAGTCGGGCCATAAATAGCTGTAAAATGCCGGACGTGTGTATTCTTTGGCTGTTTCAACTATTTAAATGATGTCAACATCCAAAATGAATTAATTTAAAAAATGCAGATGATCAGAGATTTTTCAGATTTTTAAACATTAAGAAAGGTGGTTTGTGAACCTTTCTTTCATCAAACAAGATAAGTAGAAGTATCCCAAAGTTTGCAGTGATCATTTCATTAAAGATTCAGTGGCTTTCATTCAGCTGGTTTTAGTCCTTTTCTGATAGCTTCTGCTATTTTGTGGGTAAAGCATTGTTTATTACTCATTAGGTCTGGTCTATGCTGGTTTAAAAAATTTATTTCATTTCGTATTTCAGCACTGAACCATGTTTAACCACATGCATATTGAAGTAGCTCATGGAGCAATAAAACCGCCTTCTTAACTCTGAACACTGTCCAATTTTGAATTATTTGATGAACCAGCAGTACTGAATGGCCTTTTCCTGTCGTCATTTGGAAATGACACCATTGGCCATCGAATTATGACAATAATGACAGGCAATTATACATTTGGACAGGCAATTTATAAAGAGCAGCTTAACGGCGCTGAACTGAGAGGAAAAGGGCTCCTTATGTATGAAAACAGATGAAAATATGTGTTGAACAAACTTGTGCAATTATATTCTAGGGTGTGAAATGTATTCATCAACATTTTTATTCATGAGAACTTCTGATATAATTTACTAATTAAGGTTTAAAATGTGATACACTTGATATTTAACACCTCAACACCTAATATATCATATCGATACTATTTCTGAAACCTGCTGAATCAGTTAAAAACTTTGTTCAAAATCCCAGTTTTACATAAATACATAAAATTTCATATTGTAGCACTAGCATGAAATCTGTCTAAAATAAAATCTGATGAATGATTTAAATCTGCAGGTGCGTCTTTTGAGCAATAACTTTTATTACATTTTCTCCAACGTTGGTAAATATGAAGGTGTGTGTGTGTGTATTACTTTTTAACAAGGCCTTAGCTGTTCACTAAATAAATTAACAGATTTGGGAAATATCAAAGTTTGTATGAGATTTAGGTTGTCAGGGAGGAGTAAAAGAGAAATGACATGTTCTAATTCACTCATTGTTTTACTCTTCCCAGATATTCTCCTCTAGTAAACTCATTTAATGTTCCTCCTTTCTCCCTTTGCTCATAATAATTGTTTCACAGACCCATTTGCACGTCAAATATCAACAACCCAGTTGTTTTGGATGGGTTTTTGAAAGTTTAACATTAGCTTGTAGTAATCCTATTGATTGTTTGTCACCTGTTTTCAGCTGCAGGTGAATGCTTGGAGTGGGCATCCAGGTTGCCACAGGAACCAGAACCGCCTTTACCAGTGGGGTGTGCTGCCTGATGTCAGACAGCAACTTGTCAAAGCCGTAAACGTTCAGTGCTTCGACAACCAAAGAGGAAATGTAGACAGTTTTCCCACTGGTCACGTAGTAACCCAGAGTCACGTTGTGAGGGCTGCAGTCGTCTCGCTCCACCTGTGATGGAGACACAGAAGGAAGAATTCAAGCTCCAGTCATCTTTTTTTTTCGTTTTGTTTTTCTTTAAAACTTTTATTTGCATTCCAGAAAAAACAGCTTGCACCTTTTTCTTTTCAACACAGTGTTGCTTGTTTACACAGGATTTTGTTTCCTCATTTTAAAGCAAAGACACTGAACAGTGCCGGATAGAAGATAAAAATGCTGACAGGTGAAACAAGGATTCAGCTTCCAGTAGGCGAGCCACAAAGCATCTTTTCTGGACACATGTTGGATTTGATCTACAGTTTCTAGTTGCACACATCAGAATATGAATATTTATAATCCTCGGTTTCATTTAAATTCAAATCTGCCTAAAGGGTATATTTCAGCTTAAGCCTTATGTAGCCAGATTTCCTACTGTGTCCTGGAATAACACACAGACAACAATCACGGTGAGTCAAAGGCTTTTATTTCTGGAACCGTACACCACCCACCTTCCTCTACCCTCAACCTTCAGCTACACTGAGCAACTGTAGCTGTTGTTGCTGTGGCTTTTTTTTCTGTCCTCATCCATCTTTCTCTCCCCTCTCCCTCCCCTGAGCATTATCTGGCTGCTCCTGGTCTTCTTTTCTCCAAAGCACACATCCTTCTTCGTGAAACTGTATTCATTACCTCTCCTCCTCCTCCTCTTATCTCCTCTACTCACTGTGCCGATAAAAATCGAATAAAAATGCACTTCATTTTTCAAACCCAAAGAACCGGCCGTCTTTACTGAACCACTCTGCAAAGTTCTTGTCAAAGCTTTAGCCCGACTTTCTCGAGCAGCTCTTTAGTTTTTAATTACACCCAGTGACTCATTCTTTTATCCCCAAAACCCACCTTTGGGTTTTGCATTTCATTAGAAAACAAAAAAGAGCTTTTGGATCTTTCATTTAAAGTCTTAACTCAAAAAGAATGAGCGTGGAATTAAATATTAAGCATTTCCTTCAGATGTTTTATGGGCTGCGATATTTCTGACGGTGGGGGATTTTATGTTCCTATAACTGTGAATACCAACAGCTCAGAGAAAAGCCAATGAACAAACAGAAATAATTTTCATATTCTTCTAAAAACTAGCCAAAAATCTGTGATGCAACCGTCCATGCTGAGACATACTCACTTTAAAAGCCCTTAAATAATTCAATGTCATGATCTGTGGTTTTTGTTGTGTTTTGTTAAGATCTTTTGAATCTATCCTGTTAGTCTGTGCTCTTTTCTTCATTTCTGTCGTGTTCAGTCAAAATTTACCCAAACGAGTGAATATTGCACATTGATCTGTCCAACATCCCTGCAAGCACAGTGATGGGCTGAGTACCATGTTGTGCCCAACAAATTCACTTCACCAAGTGGGACTTTGTGGATTTAAGGCTCCCCTTGATGCTTGAGCATTATTTTATTTTGGTTATATCACTTTACAAGTTTATGCTGGACCTGATGAGGGGTAAGAAGAAAGAGAGAGTGTGAGAAGAGAGTGAAAAGAAGGCAAAAACCCACACAACAGACCGTAAGAAAAACTAGATGCTACAGCTGTAATGAAATTTAACAGAAAAAACATCCAATAGCCTCTGTAGGAAAACAGGTGGAGCTTTGAGACTGAACATGTGCATCTTTATATTACTGTATTGTGCCTATTCAAGGATAGGCAATATGAGGATTGGAGATTGGGGTATATAGCGCTAGCCATTGCTTCTGATGGCATAGGCCTTGTTAGCCAAGTTTTCCTTAGTGATAAATAGAAAAAAAATTAAACAGCTAAATGTTTATAAAATATTTAGATTCCATAACTATTGTAGGAGACCGTTTTTCCTGTTAAGGACGAGGACACTGGTTTCTTTAGACTGAGAAGAATATAATTTTAATAATGAAGATAAAAGAAGTTCAACATACAGTTAACATTGAAACATGAAGGGACAAAACATTAAGACATACAG
>JBAMHX010000011.1:3755770-3772986 GCA_037177515.1 Pseudomugil tenellus
TAGATAGATAGATAGATAGATAGATAGATAGATAGATAGATAGATAGATAGATAGATGGATAGATGGATAGATGGATGGATGGAGGATGGATGGATGGATGGATGGGATAGCTGCAGCCAGCAGTTTGTAGACTTACATTTCTTGTTCTATCTGTTTGCAAAATGGCTAATAGTACATTGAATCATCATTGCTTTTTCATTTCCTGGCAGGTGAGGGAACTTACATGTAATACAAGGTAAACTCTGATGTGTGAAACTGAAACGGGTGTCAACACCTCCTGAAGCTCATTCATTGTTTTAGGGCACTATTCCAGGGTTGATAATGGCACACTTGACATGAAAAGAAGCTTTTGGTTAAAAGGTTTAAGTCCTATAAGTAGGCACTGGCTCTGAGAGTTATAGTTTTCTGCCTCATGGTCTAACTGTGACTAATGGGGGTTTCACACAATCCCAGTCTTTACTACTCTGATGGTGAACATGAATCTGCAAAATCCTGATCATATATGAATTTCAGCAACAATATATGCAGCTACTAGATCTATGCATCAATGTGTTTTTAAGGTCGTATGGTAGAGTCATTAAGAGAAGCAACCATCAGGTTCATCACTAACTTTGCATCCATGTGTTTCATTGCAGGGGCTGCATGATGGCATGGTGGTTTGCGCCTCACAGCAAGAAAGTTGCCAGTCTGATAGCCAGCTCGGGTGGTGGCCTATCTGTGTGGAGTTTGCTTGTTCTCTCCGCGTTAGCGTGGGTTCTCATCGGGTACTCCGGCTTCCTCCCACAGTCCGAAGACATGCACCTTGGGGACAGGCTGATTGGTGACTCTAAATTGCCCTTAGGAGTGAGTGTGTGTGTGTGCATGGTTGTCTGTCTATGTGTGTGGCCCTGTGATAGGCTGGTGACCTGTCCAGGGTGTACCCTGCCTCTCGCCCTGTGTTGGCTGGCATTGGCTCCAGCCCCCATTTGGGTATAAGCGAAAGAAAATGGATGGATGGATGTTTCATTGCACATGACAGAAAGATGGGGAGGTTAATGTCAAAGCAAAAGGATTAAATGTTTAGCTGCTTTTACTGAGTTCATGTGGGCGCTTGTTTTAAAAAAAATCGACTTATTGATATGAAATATGTTGATGAGTATGGAGAAGGTGTCATAGATAAGAGTGAGTTGATCAATTCTGATTGATCTTATCCTCCCTGTACATTACCAGCTAAAGACATAGAGTGCTGTGATTGTAGGAAATGGATTAAACAGGAAATACTGAGCAGCAGAATATTAGCTTTTGTTAACTCTTCTGCACCAGAAGCTCAAACATTTGTGATAATTACCTTGTAGGTATTCTGAGAGGAACTAACGACATAAACAGATGATGAAGAGGAACGAGATGAGATAGGTAGCAAAAATAATGATGATGAAGATGATGGTTGCTTAATATGATTAGTAATGCTGATGACATTGCTTACAGACAATAAAGAGTCATGACATTTGGATAAAGTTTGTGATTCTATTAAAAACTACCAAAATGTATCATTGATAACAGAAAAAAATGTCTGCTTGGAAGCATGTGGGCTGTTCAGACAACAACCTTGCAGCTTTGTCTGGGAAGCTGTTTATCTGACTCAACAATTTAGTCAGTAGGGGTAAATCATTCCAGATGATCAATGTTTAAATCAGATTCCAATTAATTAAGTTACTTAATTTTGCCCCGAAACAGGCAAATACGGTAAAAAAAATTTCCTGTTACTTTTTTTTATATGCTTATTTGTGTACATCCCACTAAACATTCATTCATTTATTTTCCACACTGCTCCATCCAACCCAGCAGGAGCACACACCAGCAATCAGCAGGCAAAAGGCAGGACACACTCTGGACAGTCTACCAGTCGAACAAACCCTAGGAATGTTACAGAGTACTCAGCGTTCGAGTACTTACTAACATTTTAGTGCTGCTTATCTGCTGTTCAGTTAATTAAAATAAAATAATAAAAACTGCAATAATATTTTGAAAATGTTTCTTTTTCAAAATACCTCACCTGCTAATGGCTGCCTGGTTGAACAGAGCAGTATAGAAAATGAATGAATAAATAATATTTCAGTGACATTATAATTTCCCTCTGGTAGAATTCATAAGTCCAGTCCTCGAGAGCTGCCATTCGTCTACTGTTGTATAGATCCGTTCCCCATCATACCTGAATTAAATGGCTGAATTCCCTCATCTGCATGTTGTTCAGCTCTAATGAGCCACTCATTTGATTTAGGTTGTGTCAAATGAGTTGCATCCAAAAGTTGCACAACAGTCGACCTCCAGGACCTGACTTGTTCCCTCTGACAATAAAACTTCATGAATGTCCAAATCACCTGTGGCTCCCAGAACCACCTGCTAAATGTTGAATATATTCATTAAATGTACCACTTTAATCATCTATTATTATGATAAAGAAGTGCATGTTTTTCCCCGGTAGCTTGGTTAATAACACCACTGAGCAACTTTCACGGTCATCAGGATGTTTTATTTCACCAAATGCAATGGCTTCTCCACTAGTGCACTGCATCCTGAAAGCATCCTGTATGTGTTTGGATCCAGTAGTTGGCAATTTGCTTTACAATCTATATTAAGTATGTAAAGATAAATAAAAAATTGTTATGCACTGTACTGCTGTCCTCTTTACTCACTACAGTACAAAGATTTGGTGTGCTCATAGGACCAAATTACAGTCTCACCATCCAAGTTTGAGAGTAAATAATGTCCCGTTTGTACATAAAGCTACTTTTATCAAATTTGAAACACATCTTTGTCCGTCTGTCGAATCACGTCTAATCCCATTTTTGTCTACGTTTTCCACGGTGGAGGAAAGGGCTTGCACCTGGGCGAGCTGGACGTATATCTGGTTTCAAAATGAAGGATTACATACCTATACTGCTGTTGCTGGAGGAGTTATTGTTGCCAATAACCACAGATATGTTGGTTGGTCCTGCTGTCTGATTAACAGAGTCTTTACTGGCTGGAGAGGTGGAGGAAGAGTAGGAAGGGGTCACAGAGGAAGTCTTTGTCACAGAGGATGATGAGGACTTGGAAGTTGATGAAGATGACCGTTTAGACCAAGCAGCTTTGGACAGCAGCCCTAGAGGTTTTCCAGCTACAGGTGCCTGCAGTTCTGCTGTTTCTGTCAGCATGGTATGGACAGATGAGAAGGCTGCCTGCTCTCGTTGGACTTCTCCACCCATCTGCAGCTGCTCCTGCATTATCCAAGGAGCTGGGTCTCCTGGTTTGCTTTGTGGGTCTCCCACCTTGGTGTCCACTGGCCTCCATCCTGCTGCAGCCCAAGCACCGGTTGCCCTCAGGCCATCCGTTTCTTTTTCTGAGACGGTGGGCACTCCTGCTTCTGCTTCCGACCTGACTGCCGTCCTCGTCTCAGCAAACACGTCACCCTCAGGCCAAGGTCCAAATTCAGCATCAGAAGCAGCATCAAGCTCATCTTTTCCTTTAAATTCAGGAGTTGCTGTGAGGTTGGAGGGTACTACAGGGTCCAGAGGAGCGTCAGCCCATCGTGTTGACTCATAAAGACCTTTCTCAGCTGCTGGAAACACAGACAGTAGGAAGATGGAGGCAGAGAAAGGGGGAGGATGAAAGAAAAAGCATAAACTGTGCTTAATTAGGAGTAGTGGGCAACAGTGAAGACAGTGAGCAGTTTGACTCATCAGTACCACAGGCCAGACAATGACATCATGCGCCCTTCCATGCACAGAACACACTCATGCACACAAACAGCTGGAGACCTCAAATCATTAGTGCTCATAATACCATCCAACTGTCTGACTGCCAGGAGATTTAAACCTGCTCTGCTCGCTCTCTCACTCAGACTCCTGAGAAAACACACACTTCTATTCCGTCCATGCTCGAACACACAAACGGAGATGAGTGTATTGTTGTTCTGCTAAACCAATACTTATTCAGAGGGATTAAAATCCTCTAAAACCCCGATTGTGGAAAAACGGTAATAAAGGCCAGAAGTAGGTCGCTTATGTTTTTAAAGGATAAAGCATAGGGAATTAATTTTAGTGTTCCGTGATGCATAAATTAGGACACATACACACCATAATCAGCTGCGAGTTCATAGATACAAATCGGATCCTTAGGTTTGTCCTGCATGCCTGTGGATTTATTATTCCAAGAACTAACACAAGCAGTCGGGCTCAGCTCAGAGCAACAGAAATGAAAATAAATGTATTTTACGAGCAAAGTCAGGTGTTAGTTACTTACAGACCATTAAAGTTATTTTCTATCATTTTCTGAAAAGGTTTATGAAAATGGAGAATCAAAGAAAACATTTTTAGCTCTGTTTCTTTGTCTTCTCAATAAAGCTTGAAGGTTTGGCAAAAAACGATCTCATCTAATGTATTCATTCTCAAAGGCACCTTGCTTTAGTGGAAATGAAAGATGAGAAAAAGCGGGGCTGACCTTCTGACTTGCTTACTGTCTGCTTCGCTGAGCGCCATGTTTTTTTATTGCCGGTACTCATTTGTTAGGTAAGTTGAAAGGTTTGGCTTTGGCGCCAGTCCAGCCTGACATTGAGAATATTCTGGATTCCACACGAGCGATTATTTAATGGAAATGACTGCAGGAAACCAATCTTCTTTTCTTTTTTTGTTTCAGCACATGCTCATTTCAGATGCAAATGTGTTAAACATGCATGTGTTTTGCACACTTCCCACGCTCCTCCAAGTCTCTGAGGAGGATTGGTTAATTAAAAGACAGGGATTCTGAGCTAGAGAGGCTTTGCAGAACAAGCTCTGAGCTTAGCTACTGTATATCGTCAAGAAACTTGCTATAAATCATTTCAAATACCACACCATTAACTACCACCACCGAGCAATCTGTTCCTCGTTATACCAAGTCATGTCGTAAATGTGATTAAAAGAGGAAATTAATCCATTGACAATTTATATTCAAGTTTCTCTGAGCTCAGAGTTGTATATTAGTGCTCTATTAGTTAGCTTGAGAGAGAAGAAAAAGACAAAGAAATGACAGGGCCAGTTAATCCGGGTGCTAACGTGACTGCTACACTTTGCATAGAAGTCATCCTTCTTTGAGTTCAGATTTATCTCATTTGCAACCCCTGTAGCTGCTCTTTGATAGTTTCATGTAAAAGGGGAAGTCAGTTACACTGAGCATTTTTACTGATTATGGGAGGAAGAAAAACACATTTTGCAGGGATATCTTTGGGAATTAATTAAAATTATGTACATTATGCAAACCTTTGACCTTTTTGGAGACTATCTTCCTGTTAAAGGGATCGTTTTTCGTTTCTGCCGTCGTTCACGGCCTTCAGTGTCACACCCTACTCAGCCACCCTCCTGCTCCAAAGCCAATCAGCCCGATCACCCACACCTGCACCTAATTCCCTCACACCATATAACCTGCACTCCTCCAGTCACTCCTCGTCGGACATTGATGATGATTACTCCTACTTGCTCCTGCTTGGTTCTGGTAAGTCTTATTCTTGACTCCGACTCACATGTCTTACTGAACCTTCCTTAGCCCGCCTTCCTGTTCCTTTTCCCGGTCATCCTCCTGGACTACTTCTCATTCCTCACATGTTTCTAGTCATCAATCCGTCTAATAAATCCTGTTAACCTTCACTCTGTCTCCGGGTTACAGTCATTACATTCAGGTTACATAAAATTTTCCAGCAAGGTTATTTGTTTTTCCTGAGAGGAATATAATTTGTTGACATTGTGTTTTTATTCATTTTTCTAAATTAATTAGTCTTCCAAATGATACAGGTGATCTGTTGTTTCCTTCAGCATTGTAGACAGCTGCATCCTGCCTGTTTGTGACATACCAGAAGCGCTTGATATGCTACTTTTTGTGGTTGATAAATGTTTCTAATTATAAAAGTTGCATACAATAATATCAGAGGTTTTTGTGGATTTTTTTTATTTGTGACCGTGCACGTGCATATATGTGCACATATTTTTAACTCATCATGTTTTATCTTTTATTCTAATTTTGATTTAGTTCATTTATTTATTTGATCACTTTTATTGATGTATTTATATGTTTTACTGATTGGTTAACGTTATTTATCTGTTATTACATTATTTAATCAGTTTTTTTTTAATTTTATTCTTTAGTTCATTTTTTTGTTGTTGGGTGATTTTCTTTTCGTTTGTTTTTTAATGGCACTGTGAATAAATTCAAATGTTAAATACATTTCAATGTTTTTCATTTCCTGGAAACAAACTTAAAGCAGTGACTCATGCTGCACTCGGGGGTTTGTTCTACTTTTGCAACCAACAGATTTTTTTGGGGTTTTTTTCTTCAGTATGAGCAAAACTGATGCAGAATGCTCGATTGTGCCGTATCAGGATGATGGAGCTGACCAGTCAGAGTGCTGCTTTTAGCATTTGTTTTGTAGGAAAAGGGGAAAGACATGGAGGCAAACACTATGTGTCAGTCATTTCTTAAGAGACTTATTGGTTGCAAATGAAGTCGCTTTCACATAACGAGGTTGAAGATAGTTCAATTTTTTATGGATTTTGCCCACACAGAAATCCTATCATTAATTTTCACAGTCCAGTTGGAAATGGGAGTTCAATCTGATGCATAACTATAAATCATGAGAAGGAGAAACATCAGATTCCATGCTGGTTTTGGCTTCATAACCCTGCAGAACTATACTGTCACTAATACTCAGTAGAACCGGTACAACTAGCTAGATAGATATTGCAGTTATAATAAAAGCTCTTATTAAAGTGATTTAAAGTCCTAGTTTTTATGTTTCTGTATTTCCTGCCTGACTGTAGCAGCCCTGTGTGTGATTTTCATGTAAAATGTGTACATGCGAACCATTTCAGAGCCCAGCCTACATATTTAAAAGTTATTTAACTATTATGATTGTATCAAATATGAACAATCAGAATTAGGTTTAAAATGAACATAGTCAGTTAAAATACAATAAAATCTTCCCATCTCACTGTTTTTTCCTGTAATTTAGAATGACACGTGTGCCAAGTACAATCCATTTCTTCCTTCTAGCCCCTCAATGTATTATGAAAATGTAAACAATCCAGTGAGGCATCTCCACACCAGTTAGTTTTAGTTGTGGACATGGTCAGGTCTATATATTAGGGCACTAAAAGTTTTCTTATAAATGCTTTAGAAGCTTTTTTTGTTTAACCTTTTGAATTAAAGCTGAAAATCTGAATTTCATTTACATCTCAGTTGTTTCATTTCAAACCCAGTGTGTGCCCAAAACATAAAAAATCAGTCCAAATATTTCTGGGCCTCACTGTGCTAAAGGAGGGCAGAAAGTGATTGTATATAAATAACACACGTTTTCATATGTGGCGTAAATGACACTGGACTGGAGTGAGAAATTCTGATATCAGACCGGTAACTTTACAATATGTTAATATGATGCCAGTCAAAAGCTTGCACATAAAAATTAAATGAACATGCTAAATATGAAGCACATTAGCTGTGTAAAAAATGATAATGATGCAGCCATTACCAATCAAGCTTTTCAGAAATTAGATTAACAAACTGTGTGGAGATAAAGATGGTCTCTGCACATTACCTGGTCCTTCTTCTGCTGCGCAAAAGCAATTCCTAAATTATGTTAATAATGATGTGTGTTAGAGAGCTCACACATGTTTTATATCCCCAACTACTCCCAAAAATATCAAAGCATGCTGTGCATTTCTATGCAATGCTTCTTATGGACTTTCTTTTTCAGGTTTATGGGGCTTTCTGGGTTAATTTTGACATCACTATTTTGACAGCAAGTCATTTGTTATCACCAAGACTAAATCCGTTGAAATAGAATAAAGGAACACTGAATGCATAAATGGGATGGATTCATGAAGAAAGTGATAGATGGTGGAACGGATGGGTGGACTCCATATGCATGAAGGTTAACAGTGTTTTCTCCTCCAACAGTTGCCACCTGCTCTGGCTGAGAGGAACATATGCGACTCTACCATCAAACCTCTGACAAAACACCAGGAACGAAGAACCTCTACTGAGAACAAATATGGCCAGAATGGACAGGCGAGATGGATGGTGCAACAGAGAGTGGATTAAGGATGGATAAATATGGATCACCCAAGTCCTGACCTGCTTTAGACATGTTTAGCTTGTTTCCATGTGAAAAAATTCAGCTTATAGCTGATTATGAGGGAAAAACATCACTGCACATGGCAATGGGACACAAAGCCCTGCAGCTCATTTATAGGCTTCTTTAAACCAGAGTAATTTTATGCACCGACGATAGCGGCGTACCAGCTGGCTCAACGGATGTCCCACTGCATCTCTGTAGGTGTTTTACCAGGTTGCTACAAGCTTTATTAGCATTCAAATCAGCCATTTTCAGGTAACTGAGTTGATATACATGCTTATTCCCCAGTGATAGCTTTGTTTTACTTTCTTCTGTGTTCTACACTTGGCGCTTCGGGCCAACCAGAGTAGATCCGAGCTGCAACCTGACTGTGAGCAGGACAGGTGGTTAGGAAGTGTGAAGACAATGCTGAGCCAACTGGTTCTCAGCTCAGTTAAGCTCTGAGGAAAAGTGAGGAGGGGGAGTGTGGTGTGGTTAGTTTAGTCTGCCAACAAGCCAACTGGTGGTGGCAGGTTTTTATTTAATAACTATCATGCCCCACATCATATAAAAACGATGTATGTAAGAGTGTCCATCTTATAGATGAACCAGGCAGGACTTATCTTCTGTTATCCCCATATTACAGGTAAAGTCTTTTTAACTGTAATGTCACAATAACTTCACAGTTTACATTCAGTAGTATAATCATAACAGTGTTCAAGGGCAGAATGCATCTAAATTACACCCCCTTCAAAAGAAGACATTACTTCCAGTCCTGCATGAAAATTTAGAAAAAATATATTCAATAACTTAGTAAAAGTTATGTTAAAAGGTTGAGTAATTTCAGAGTGGTTTGGATTGGTATTTCATATGGCATAGTGAACTAAAATATGCATAGAACACATTCAATTAAATTCAATTCAACTTTATTTGTATAGCGCCATTTCACGACAATGTCGTCTCAAGGCGCTTCACAGAGATGCAAAAGATGCTAATGCTATTTCTGAATGAAGTCAGAACCACCTATAATCTTTGATTTCACAATACCTTGACTCCTTAAACATGATTATATTATTACTTGTTTAAGCAGATAAGATTCTTCCAATCAGCAGCTCTTAAACAACTGTGCCTCGACAACGTGTGGTCAGATCTGAGGTCCAGCAGGGTTGTCTTCTAACTCTGTACTGAGACAAAACAACTAAACTGAAGTTTCTCTGTCTCTTTTCTTGCTGTGTGAACTGTGACACACTTTTGTCCCCATCCAGTCAGAGGATGATCGGAGCTATGAAATGCACATTCAATTCTTATTGTAATCCCATTGTGAGATTAAACATTCACCTCATCATTCAAAACATTAGATTCTGATTTTGCTTACGTTGCTTTGTCTATCAGAAATAGTGTTTGTGGTTTGGGAGGAGGAGTGTGTGCGGCAAGTCAAAGCACTAATAATAGGAGTCTGTGAGAACAGGAATGGTCCTCAGCCAGTAGATTTTGTCCAACACAGTGATGCCGTCCAACAGGATGGACTCTCCAAACCATTTCCTGGAACTATTCAGGGCTTCCATCTGTCTATACGGAGGCAGGGAACAATTTGGAGAGATTGTTGAATGGGTGAACAAATAGGTAGATCAATGGATAATGGTGGAAGGACCACACAAAACATTAATGCGTTTCTGTAAAAAGGGTTGTTAGTTTTAAGGCTTTAGTCATTTTTGCCAGTAGATTAGTTGGACAAAGAGTGTTGTTTGGACAGGAACTGACAGCATTGACACAACACAGTGTTCATCTGTTTGTGTGAGAAAGAACTCAAAATTTCAGCCAGGATGGGAAAAAACAAAACAAATAAGTAGACGTATATGACATCAAACCATTAAATTATCTGGGTGGCTAATTTTGTGTCATTTTCTAAAAAGGACACAGCAAAATTTGAAATGTGTGACATCGATGTTTTCAGTGATGTTTCCTTAATGGAGCTGGCAAAGTGTTGGAAAACTGCCTGACAACAACATAGACCCAGTGTGACCTGACAGCAACAGTCTCGTACTGACTAAACAGTGAAATGAATGAAAGCATCTATCCTGGATTTATGAAATGACTCATTTTTCACTTTTCTTTTCATTTACACAAAGAATGCATATATGCCTTTATGTATATATGTGTGTATGTAAGCATGTTTACTACGTGTCAAACATTTAGACACACTTTCCCTTTCTCTGCATGTTCACAAACAACTACAGCAGCAATCGTTTCACACAAAACCAACAATGGAATTCTCAAGCTCCACACCCTTACTTAACAGGTTTTTAGTCCCAGGTTTATTTTGTTCCCTCACTCTTGCAATAACATAACAACTAGAGGGGATATAAAACAGTTTAATCATGAGAAATTTAACATGATGCAGTGTACAACAATAAACTTAATAATAAAATGTTAAACTTAATGACGCTGCCAAAAAAGTTGGAGCAGAATTGCTATCAAAGTAATTTCATTGAAAAAGAAAATTCTTGGTTAACTTGACCATTAAATGCTGCAGTACCCCAGCTATATTTTACTGTTTCTAGGCCAGTGCATATTTTAATGGCAAAATCATTCACTGTGGCCAAATGTAGACCGAGAGTGGTTAATCAAAAATCTCCTAAAGAGGAGTTCATGCATGTGTTCTATTATTGAATAATGATGCCTATTTTTTTTTCTTTTGTTTAACATCTTAGAACATTATTACTTCTCTTCTCTTTGTCAGGTCACAATAAAAGACCCCCATCTTCTCTCAAAGCCTGCACAGACTAAATTAGAATATGAATGAATATAACACATAAAATGAAAGGCGATGTAGCTACTTGCATTAGCTTATCAAGTGGTGTATGGTTCGCCTGCAACTTAATTCAATGTGACACTAAAAGGAAAATAATCAGTTTCCATGTGTAGATTTATAAAACAAACCTCACCTTATTGATGACTGCTAATAAGTCATCTCACATCAAAAAAACGCTCTCCATCAAACATGCTATGTTTCATTTTGATGCTAATGTAAACAATACCCTGAAAACATGAACCATGACTATGATATTCTCCATGAATATGTCTAACAAGACAATGCAAAGCAGAAAATCACATGAAATCCTCATGAACCATAGTAGAAATGTAAGAAGGGCCCAGAAACACACATCCTGATAAAGCATTTATAGTTTTAGTGTTGTGGCTGATCAGTATGTGACTACAGGATCAGTGTTCTGGTTTGAATCATATGTGTGTCTCTTTAATCTTGGCATAAGGGATCACAAAAAGACACTAAATGTCAAGCTGATATGTCCCTTTTCATAGCTGTTTAGGTCAAGCATTTGAGCTTTTTGGCTGAATTTGACAGAAATGCTCCACCAAAACGGGTGGAACGTGTAATTACAGCTTTTGTTGCCTTTTTGTTTTACATCTCTGCTTTCTGAGTCGCTTTAAAAAATTCATAAATCATTTTCAGCTGAAGTGCATGTTGAGTGTAACACAGCTTTGACAGCCTAACGCTTCATATCAAAGAAGAGGGCAAAAAGAAATCATAAAAGAGGAAATGTTATGCTAGTCCTTAGAGATTCCATCTTATGCATGCATCACATAAGCTCAATAAACTTGCTTCTTTTATAAAATGCCGACTTTATAATAAAATTATTTAATCAAAATGTTGAGCCAGTCACTAGATAGAAAGAAACAGAGTATAAATCAAACCTGTTCGAGGTAACACATATCAACTGCCCTGCGCAGCTTGACAACAAGGCCGCCTCTGCTGCTGGGTCTCCACAGCAACCACAGGGATGCTGTCACCAGGGTAACTATTAATACAAGTCAAGAAAGATACAGAGTGTTCTGTACTTAAGTCTTGTCATTTCTGTCTGTTGTGTATCACCTTGAGACACAGCAACAAGGAGCTGCAATTTGGTGCTGTGTTTTATCGGAGGAAGCAGAGCATTAATTTCACACGGCAACTTTCGACTCCTCAAGTGGGTAGAGCACAAAACGAATCCATGTCATTTAATAGACTGAGGAAATGAAACTGCCTGCGAACTAGAAACATCTGCCGATAAAATGAACCAGCAGGAATTTTCTTCTGCTGTCTTTATTATTGTGTATTTGACAAGCAGTTTTCCACTTTCACAGTAAAACACTTTATAGAAATCAGATTAAAAAGCAGCTTTAGTTTCATTGGTGTCTCCCTGGAAGGAGTTTTCAAGAAAGGCAGTATCGTTTGGCATCGTTTGGGGGGCATAGTTTTTATTAGAGGATAAAAACACTTGTGAAGGTTTAATGCAACATTATTAAGATAAATAAAAGTAGTTTCTTAATGTTTCCAAATAAGGAATTTAGATGGATTGATTGATTAAAGGGGCAAAAGCGATGGACCACTGACATGTCTGATCTTACTTGTTTAATAACTGACTAACATTTAAGCATTTAGGTCCGTAACAACAGGGCAGTTAATGACTGAGTCCTGAAATGTGTTGATAATAAAAACTTTAGACCTCAGGCAGTAAGAATTTCTCTTTTGTGTAGGTGTCAGTAGGATCAGTGGGTTTGAGCGGCCACTTAGCGTGCTTCATTTAAATGCACAAGTCTTTTTACAGTCATCTCAAACTACACAAGATCTGAGTGCATTAGCTTCAATAATAGGATGTTAGCCTGATTTATGCTGACATTTAAAGACACCCTAACACAGGAAATGCACCATAATCCGATGCATGTTGTTAAGTGTGTGTCAATATTTACAAGTTAAATATGTGCCAAAATTGTGCTTGAGTATTTAAAGCAGCATTACATAAGTAGTTAAACTCTGAGCTTCTAATATTTTGAAGGTGACATTCATGCACTGTTGTTGTCCAGCCTAGGACATTTAGTGACAGCTGAGTTCTACCCAACCATGTCACACGCCAGCAACTAGATACCAACACATTTGCCATACTGAACTCACACCTTGAGTCATTCAGCAAACAAGTTATTATCAGAAGAAATGTGAAAAAAGGGACAATTGAATCAACAACATACAAGGCAAATCCTCATTAGACTAAATTTTACTTGAAGCGAGAAGTGGCAGGATGTAAGGTGGATGCTGAATTCTCTTTCATTAGAGATGCTAATGTGCAAAAAGCTGCCAAAGTCTCCTGCTTTAGCATCTTGTCTCTTTCTAATTCTGGACATATAGCTGACTTCACACATCATGTAACAACCTACTTGACTCTTGGTCAGCTTGGGGACAAAGGGGATTGGAAGTACTGATGTTAATTTACAGAACATTAAAGATGTTAATAAATGCAAACTCTGAGTATATTTAGAGTAAAGACTATACTATCAGCTACAGCTGAAAGTGCGGGCAGTCACCGCACAGTATGTAAACATAGTTTTCAACTGGGTTATGCACCGAATACCCTGCTCAGGTTGATGAAAGCAGCTTAAACGCCAGCGGCTCACCATCATTCTGGGATAAAAAACAAATACAATGTCTGACAACTGATGCTCAATTAAGTACAGCAGTAGCACAGCAGATCCGAACACTACTCCATTCCTGGTAAAAACGACAACAACATGAAAAACATCCTATTAGAGAGTCAAAATAAACTTTTACCTGAGGCTCAACAGATGTGATTCAATCACATCGTAAAGATTTCATTAGGAAATTTCTGGAGACACAGGTGGTAAGTTTCTGTTTGGTTGTTGGTTGATGCAAATATTTGATTGGAGAAATTGTTCTCCTGGAGGATAATTAGTGTAAAAATAGATTAAAAATTAGAAAATATGACAGGTGGAGTGCACCACATCTACTTGTAAAAATTGGATTACCGAGCTCAAAAGTTCAAAGTGCTGAGGAGATATTTGAAATGTAATACAAACGCAATGTGTTGAAATCACAGAAAGCCTGGCGTGCAAGCTTTGGTAAGCTTTGCCTGCGTTTATCACATAATGTGTTGTCAAAATGTTGCCATGCACTCCTGACCTTGGAAAATGCATTTGATACTGATGCAGGAAAGTCATCTAACCGAAACATGGGTCCAATTATCAGAGGTACCTTTACACTGCTGTTGTGATTGACTTTGTCAACGTGACAAGATGATAAAATTGCAAAATGCACATTGGTAAAATGTAAATGCATTTGTTCTGCAATGTCCACTGCAGGTATCAAAAGCAAAAGTTGTATGTATATTAAGTCACAGCCTCTTCTTTCCATTGAATAAAAAATAAGGACACTGAAAGGGAAAAAAATTGTGGGTCCATATTTAAGATGAAAAAAGATCATATCCTCAATACACATGAAGAAAAAAGAGAAAAAATTAACAGGTGTTTAATAAAACAAACAGGACCTACTCACTGCTGTACAGAAGTATAATAACAGGCAAATTATTATTATTATTATAATTTTTATTATTACACTGAGAAATGTCAGAAAATCGGCCGCAAAACTAATGAAATCTGCATTATAGGCAGTCTAGTAATGCTGGTTGACCAACAGGAAGAAAAGTGGTTCAGGCAAGTCAGCTGAGATATCTACAATTACTGGTTTTTAGTAGCTACCTGGCAGATTGTCCCAGTGCTTCTATGCTTCACAGCAGGCATCTGGCATTGTCTTGGAGCATTTAGGCAGCCTGGCTGCTACCGACTCCTACCGCTTGGTTTCTTTTAAGCTTTTTTTTATGTTGTGCTGCTGCATATTAAGCTGATTTTGTTTCACAGAAACCTCAAGGCGCTCAATTAAATCAGTGACTTGCTAAAGTTGTCGCATGTTAACAAAGATGGACAGGATGACCAGACAGTGTTTACTGTTTCATTCACCTATTTAGTAAAACATAAACTGTTGGACTTCTATAAACTGAAAGATAGTGTAAAACTGCTAGAAGCAGAGAAAAGTCACACAAAAGTCAAGCCATAAATGTCAGTAACAGCCACAATCGCCTAAAGTCAAACCAGACCAAGAAAGGTCACATCTGCAAAGCCTTTGCTTGAGCCTGATTTAGCAAGGATGACTTTCATTGCTGCTGAATTTAATTCTTTATTTCTAAGCAGAAAGAAAGGTTATTTCTTTCTTTCCTGGTTCCCTGCTAGTCAAATTGTGTTTTTATACTATAAATTGTGTCCACAGAATTATGTCTGTGTTCAATGCCGTGCAGCCCGAAGGCCTGAAGATCCGCATTCAGTATTGGTTTTTCATCTCGTCCCTTGTGTAAGAAAAATTCAGTGGATTCTCCAAATACTCTAATGATATAAAGTGTTGCAAATCAAGGGTCCCCGGTGACTGGTATGCAAAGCATTTATTACCAGGGTACAATTACTACAGCAAATAAATAAATAAACAAAATAGACTCAATGCATCTAAGTCTGTGGGCTGCAGTCACGTCCTTCAGAGAATCAGGTGTTGCCAGTTAGGTATTTAGTGATGCGTCTGCTGTTATGACTGACATTTAAACTTTATGTGATTTATTAACCAACAGGAGTTCATTAAAGAGTAAGCAGTTAATGAGCTATGGCAACAGAAATCTTGCCTCCAACTCGTATCATAACAAAGCCAACATGGATGCAGCATGGACAGAAGGATTTGCAGCTTGATGATAGTTAACATACCAGCGAACATGTTAACACACTTTTTTTATTCTACCATCTCATAACAGAAATTTGTTATGAGATCACAGGAACAACCCACTAACACTTGGCAGGTACTGAGCAGGATGTCACAACCAAGGTCAAAGGATGCAGTCCACAATATGGCCTGTTAGCTTATGAGCAGGTTGAAACTGATAGGTGGTGCAACTTTAACTGAATATTTATGTCCCTGTTCTTGCTTTATTACAAGTTTGTTGAAAATAAATTCTAAAAATGGTCACTGTACTGCTTCATACAGGAACAGTTAAATTTTCTTATTATTATTTTACTTTGTAGCATATACTACAAGAAACAATTTAAATAGCCTAAACAATACTGTGTATGTGACACAGTGGAAAACAGTTTGAGAAGGAACTTTTTCATTGTTACGCCGCTAAACATGCCTGTGTGAAAAGATCTGTTTAATAGGAAATGTGTTGTGGAAATTGAAGAACATGCTCTAAATGTCAATGTGAACACGAGACAGTGGAAATTTGGCAAAACAAGAAGGAGCTTTAAAAAGCTGGTTGTAGACAGAAAAATAACAGGTAATGTAAATGCTGTTATCTTTAATAAGAAAAAATGTTTAGTTTTGATATCACGAATTCAAAAGGACATAACTTGAAAGTGGTGAGAGATAACGGGCTACAGTATGAATAGAGTACACCATGCATTACGTAACTTCTATCCTCAAATCATTGCCCTTCTGACTCATTTGACGTCACTATGACATCCATTTTATGCCCAAGGCTGAAAAACCGCACTGTACAACTTTCCCATCCAGGGTGCTGCATGACGCTGCAGCTCAGCTGTCCTTTCTGCACAGCGTCACATGTTAGCAAACAGATATCAACACACTGGTCGTTTTGAACATGCAACACAACTGATTCACCTGAGAAACACAAAAAGACAACATCAGACGAAGAGATGGGAAAGAAAGGGTGAAAGCACAAGGAATAAGACAAACGATACGACTACTGGCTGGAGGTATCATCACATGACAACTGGATTCTGCTGTAATAGCATGTGAGCTTAAATATTCATGAGCAGCCTGATCGGTAAGTGCATTTCATGGACATGCTTGCAGTTCTGCATCACACATGGACTTAACTTTCTGGAATCAGTGGAAAATATGGTCATGCTGGAAAATGAATTTTAAAAACTACTGTAACTTTCTGACATCGTCGTAATTTTACATAAAAATACTGCGATATTACTTCTGGTCACGTCTCCCAACACTATGCAGAACAATAACATTTGTTGGTTTTAATATGTCTCCTTTCACCTTGATTTTCAATCGAATAAAACATTTTAACAGATGAGAACCCAGTGTGACATATACAACGCATTTACTTTCATAGACATTTTTCTTCATTTTATGGTAAAAACATTGCTCAAAATTATGTGGAACATAGTCCCATTTTTTCTCTTCTGCCCCTTATTAAACATTAGAAAGGAGAAAAATACACAAGAATTTTAACATATCACATGGTAAAAAAAAGTTTTATA
>JBAMHX010000011.1:3813863-3856212 GCA_037177515.1 Pseudomugil tenellus
TACATACACACATATATATACACACACACATATCTATCGATATACCTATCAGTCTAGATATGTATCCATCTAAATATAGATAGACATAGATAGAGACATTTTCTCCTGAGACGCTACAGCAGAGTTTTGCATTATGCAGAGGGTCGCATGTGTGTTTAAGGGACTTAAGGAACAAGAGCATACTAATACTTGTCTCATGTTATCTAATGCAATTTATTACATGTATATGTGTATTCTGAATAAAAGCTGCATACAATATCAACAACACTGCATTGTTTCACTGCCTTTAAATGTGATAAGGGACAGAAATCAGACTGACTTGTCCAAATCCCAGAGGGTGCTGCTGCTGCCGGGATATTATGGGGCCGGATGGGATGAGGGGGACGGAAGATGGCATGCTCTGTTGTCCTACGAGGCTGCACTGCCCTTTGGATCGGGACCAGGATTCTGAGACTGTGGTAAAAGTTAGAAAAAAGTATGTCAAGCAGCAAATAATATAGACTAAAGCAAAAATAGATGACAGGTAAAGTCTGCAAGACCTACAACAGCGGAGATGAAGGGAAACAGAACCATACAACTTCAAACAAGATGGCACACCATAGTGGAGGAGGGGGAAAAAAAATCAAAACAAAACCTTGTGATGAGCATTGAGATAAGGCATCTCAAGGTGCTTTTAAACACCTAATCTATAAACCCAGATGTTGCATGTTAAACATTAACTAGCATCAGGAATTCCAATTAAGACTCTCTGAACTGCAACTTGACAAACTTTTTTAGAGACGGCATGGACCTCAGGGGACAACGTTATTTAACTCTTTCAATAGATATTTCTCAGTAATGTTCTTTCAGCTGACAAAACAACCATAAAATGATCTTTAAATTGTCATAAAACCAACACAACATCATTAAAGCAGACAGTAAAATTCTTTCAAGTTGGGAAAACAAAAGATTTCTGGCACTCAAAATGGGCATCAAGACTCTGATGTGTATAAGTTTTAAACCGTCATTGGTCCAAAGTAACACATGGCAAGAACTGAGTGTTAAAACTGATCTCACATCAGTGCCTTGGGTCAAGATTTTACCCTATGTTAAAAAACCAGCAGAGAAGAAAAACAGGTTTTAGTCTAGTACCAAATGAAATGCATCCATCTTTCCCTCCACAACATACTAGCTTTACTGTCCTGTTAAAATAACCCTCCGCTTGTTCCTCTAGTATTCTAAACAAACAGATCTTAGATTACGTAAGAAAAAGGGAAAAAAAGGAAAAGTTTCCCTTTTACAGACGTAAAACTTTAATGGAGGGAAAGCCTTTATGATTATAAAAAGACAATGTCAGCATTGCCTACTATGGATGCATCTATAAGGCATCAGACCACAGTGTGAGAATTTCTCTGCCGGTGTCTATTGATCACCTGTTACAGCCTCTAGGGCCCACTAGGGGGCAGTATGCCCCCTCTGCTCCCACATGACCTGCAAAGCAGACACCACCAAAGCACAGGTGACAGACCACATGACAGGTGTTAAGAGGAGGCAGGTTTATGGTTTAAAAACAAGACACTCATTTGTGTTTTGTGTTGGCAGGAAAAAAATCCACAAAGAGCTAACCAAAGGAGTTAAATACATGTGGATACATTTATTGTAGAGCACTTTGGTGAGTTATGTGCTTTAGAAATAAAGTGGTAGTGTAGTAAATAAAACTTTTCTGCTAACCCGTTGTCTGGACAGGCTCTTCTGCCCCCTGAGTGTTGTTGTTATTCTGCACTCTCATCGGTGGAACTACCATTGTCCTAACGCCCCGAGGACGCCTGCCTTGTTCGGTAGGGGAGGGTAGTGGTGCAACCATGGCAGCCAAAGGTGGGCGGTGGTTGTTGTTAAGATAACGGTAGGCGCTGTTGCCGCGTGGGGAAGTTGATGTGTCAGATGTGGGGGAGCCTTCCACTGTGTCGCAACCGCTTTCATGACTGTCATCCTCAGACATGCTGAACAGAAATGAGGAACAGCAAGTTAAGCCTGGACAGATAAGAATCTAGGCGTTTGTTCTAGTTCAAGTCTTTTTCCTGCTACCTGTTGGGTCTCTTGCATGGTGAAACCGAAGGACTGGACTGCAGAGAGTTGGAGGCAAAAGAACTGGTGCTGAGGCTGCTATCAGGGCTGCTGAGGGAACACACTCGCTCCATAGACACACTGGTGTTTCTGCAAGCCTCGCACACACACTCTTCTTTACACCTACAGACAGAATACCATAGTCTGTTTATATTAAGTTGTTCAAAACTATTGGCAGTAATGTAATAATCTACTTTTAGAAAAATTGTTGTATTCGAGGGTTATTTTTCTTGAACGCACTCACCTGTTCAGGCGGCAGGTCTGAGGATCTTCGTTGGCCACCTCTCCATCACTCAGATCACTGCGGATGCTGATCACGCTGGCAGATGGGCTTGGCGTATCGGTCATAAGGACGGCCACATCTCGTTGCGCTTGCCTGGAAAAATCTACATGTCTGGTATCACTGGGTACAGGCTCTTTGAAGCAGCTAACTTCCTCTTCCGTGCCATCCTCTTCCTCATCTGTGTTCTGGATTTCTGCTTGCTGGGACTCCACAAGAGGCACCTCCCTCTGAGGCTGCACTCTTCCCGCCACTGCCTGTCCAACAACATTGGCTATTTTGGGGGTCCGACAGGCCGGCATGTGGATGTTGCTGGGATACGATAGATTCCTTTATGTAGAAAAATAGATGCATTACTAATAGAAGAACAATACGTAAGTGAAGAGATGAATCCGGAGTAGATTCTCACCTGTTGTGGCCGTGTCTGTTCCTTTTATTGGGTGGTTGAGGCCACACAACATGAGCTATGCCGATATTGATTGGCTGATGGGCAGTGATGGCTGGCATTTGATTAGTCAGGAGTGGCTGCTGCATCACTGCATTATAGTGGCTGCTATGTGAACGCACTTTCCTGTTAGAAGAGACAAAATATTAAAATAAGGCAGGGAAAATGTTCAACATCAACAATATGCCATCAGAATAGATTCCAATCTGTAATATACTAAGAAAGGTAACAGTCCGCAATGATTGATAAAAAAAACCGTTCAACATCACAATTTGCGCTTTTATTTATTATGTTACTATAGGACACATAATTGCAAAACCTCCCCTCTCCAAAAAAAAAAAAAAAAAAAAAAACAAGTCTTGCAAACTGGGATTTTCCCCAGACTTGAAGTTTGGATGACTCAGATTTTGGTTACTCACCCCCACTCACTGATCCTCTGTGGGCCAGCTGTGGTGTCGTTGGTCAGGGAGGTAGGAGGTGGCGGGGGTGGGTGAGAGGGAGGAGGCCCAACAGGAGTCAACTGTTGCCAGGCTGCTGGGACCAGAAGCTGCTGGCCTCGGCTAGACCAGGCCTGCTACAAGAACAGAGTGGGATTATAAGACATTTTATTTCATCTCAGGTCCGAAGCTGACATGGAAGCATTTTACACAACAATGACATTAAACTTATTCTGCGGGGCTTCATATTTTAAAACGCAGTTTATATGGCTGAAGCATGTTTTGCTAGTTACTAAAAAGGTGATGAAACTCCTGAGAAAACCTGTATAACCTACTAAATCTTGCAATAAACAGGGTTTTAATCAAAGCACTGCACGTCGCACTAATGGTGGCGGACTTCATTTAGATTGTAAAAATTACGTTTTATCTGAGTAAGTTTTGGAGTATATTTGAGCCATTATTACTATATTTGAATGGGAATCATGGTATTAAAACTGTGTGGGAAACTAGTGTATAATTCTCGCAAAGAAGCCATAGTTTGTAATCCATGACCTGTGGAGTGTCAGAAGGTCTCCTTGCCCAGTCTCTCTTAATTATACTGTTTGAGCATTTTAACTAATTCATGCTTTTACTTTTATCTTTAGAGATTATATTTTATCAAATAAATGTTAGGATGCAGCCGTTGTTCCAGCAATTAACACAACATTACTGGTATTATTTGCTTAAGTTGGAACAGCGTAGAAGGTATTGCATTTGGCCACGATCCTGGAGATGAATCCTGTACGTGAGGCATACAATACATGTTCCACAGCGATGCAAAACTGAGATCAATCTGAAAGCCAAGTGTAAAAACTGATGTGTCTCATCACATTGGAATCACTGCTCAGTATTTAGGGGTCAGAACGACAACATGCAGACGAGTATCTGCATTTCTTTCTGTATCTGTTTCCTACCTGAGCTATTACACCTGGCCTCACCGGAAGGGTTTGCATGGGAGGGGCCTGAGTTGCCATGGGGACAGGGTAAGTTGCTGGTTGATTAAGGTTACCTTCAAGAGAGGGAAAGAAACCATAAAGTAATTTTTTATACACCTTAATAAGCATGTGGTTAATATTAATAGTAAACACACCACAACACTTCCACATCGTATAGTCTGTTACATAAAGTTCAGTCTCATTCTATAAACTGAAGTTATGTAAAAAGCAACATAACAGATACCTTGCATTGTAGGGGGACAAAGAAGAAGAGCAGGCGGGAACGAGTCACTGCATCCAAACTGACCATTCGCTGTTGTCAGGGCAATGCCAGGGTGCAACACTGACGGGGCTGACTGGGTTATAGGCTGCATGAGGGAAAGTATGAGGAAGCATTAGGAGAAAACGGATGTGGCGTGGGGAAAGGGAGATGTGAAATGTGAAGATGATGGAGAGAAAAAAAAGCAAAGATTGTTTAGTTGTCTCTCCAAGCTAAAAAGTGTGACGTTAACAAAAATAAAACACAAAAGTTCTACACTGATTCATAGACAGAATACGCATTATGTACAAAGCACTTAGCACTTGTATTAAAGCACTGAAACATCCCATAACAATAAATTAAAGATATATTTAAAGCAAAACTCCAGCTTCTCACCTGAGTGTGGACTGGTATGTTGGTGTAGCCCAGAGGTAGGCTAGAGGAGACGGCGGGGGCAAGAGGTCTAGAGAAATGAATAGTGTTCTGGTTGAGTGTGTCAAAAACAGCACTGCTGGGCCGACTGTGGCACATGTCCATGATGCGGAAAGATGACTGTACACTGAAGGAATAAACAAAGCATTAAGAATTAAGTATGTGTTCTTTTATTTTATTACAGTGTGCATTAAGAGTAGGAAAATAAATAAATAACCAACAAGAATGTACAACCAGACAGAGGCTTACTGGTTGCTGTGGGGATAGTCCAGTAAGTGAGTCATGGTGAGGAAGGGGTGGTTCAGGACATTAGAAGGAACGGTTCTGTCCTCGGCATCAATCATCAGCATGCTTTTAAGAAGAGAAACAAACTCGCGCCTGTCGGCTTTTTCTGCTTGCATGTCACTGTTATCTGGACTCAGTACCAGATTCACCTGATGAATTACAGCAAAAGGCACAAAAAGAAAAAAATATTACCTAAAAAATAAGTTAGCACCACCATTAAACACAGAAACACCTGGACATGTAAAGTGATGTATTTCAAAGGCAGTTAGGTTTAATATGAATTGTTGTTAGAAAGCTGCTTGTATATCAAGATATTTAGGTTCTTGTTTAATCTTTTTATGATGCAGCCAGACTTACGTGTGCTATGTCATCCAGACAGCTGAAGATGTACTTTCTGGCTTCTTTGGATTTAAGTCCTGTCTCTTTCTCATGCTCCTCAGTTGTCTGGTGGAAATACAACAATAGATCAGTAATCTCCCGTAGTTTAACTTGTGAGAAAGAAAATACATTCTATTTCTCAGGTTAAACACAAGACATTAAAAACAACATTTGATTAGCAGCACCTGCTAATCCTGTTTATGCAAAAAGGGTGTACCTATTTTTTTTTTTTTTTTTACAAACTGCTTCTGCATTTTATCTTTGTTTTTGTTAAATAAATAAGAAGGCATGTGTGTCGAAAGCCAGCGATGGATTTGTTTCAAAGATAAACAGTGAAAAGAACAAAATATTCAAAATATTAGATAAAGTCAGCAAACTCGGGATGTCTAAATACATATCTATTTGGCCAGAAGAGTCCAATTGAGTTTTTACTGGAAAGGTCAGATAGAGATAAACATTAGTTTACATTCATTTAACCTTTATTTAGAAGTAGTTCAGCAAGTAGTCTAAACACAGTTTCACATTTCCTTGAGCTATCCTTTAGCTGTGCTGGCTTTGTCCTGTTTTGAAAAGCTTTTGCAGCTGCTTCCTATTGGCAGAGACTAATACTCCCAAACACACACATTTTATAGTTTTTAATGCTATTTCAAATCTGAAATCATATTCTTGTTTATCTGTGTCCCCACTATCTTCAGCACACTAATCAGTGACTCTTAATGACGTGTTTTTACCAGACAGGTCAGTGTGTTTGCATATATGGTTGTACTTGGATACATTTATATGCTGTAAATGCAAGTACTTTTAGTCTCCAGGTGGCGTAGGGAGAGTCAGATTCTTTGGTGAAGAAACGTGAGGTCTTGGTCCCCTTGTTGAGCAGCTGCTCTGCAGGCAGTCCCTGAGTCTGAGAGATGTACCGGATCTGAGTGAGACAGGGGAGACAGGAAGACAAATTAAATAAGGAGATACTGTCAACACAGTTTCAGATAATCAACCTGAATCTGATCAACTTTAATTAATTGCCAAGTTTGTTTCGAGGAGTTGACATACTCAGGAAGCACAAACCTGCATAGATCCAGAACATAGATTGCTATATTATCTGCAACATTCTTTATTACAGCAGCAGATAATGAAAGGAGTACTATATTAATAAAGAATTTGAATTATGATCAGTTTTAGAGTATTTTGCTAAATTCTTTTCATAGCAGTGAAAAGCTGTCATATCTAATTAGGCCAACAATTGATCTAGTAAAGTTTCCAGCTTGTTGATTGGCACATCTCTAGATAAAGCCCTCACACGTCAATCTTAGCTGCTCTACAGTTTGAGTGATTCATAGCCTCAAAGAAGATGACTCAAGCAAGCCTGACACAGAAATATCGCCAGACTATAAAATGGGCTTAGCATTGCTAAATGAAGAGGATACATAACACAAAAAATAAAAAAACTAAACTAAATATTACTTATAAAAATGCAATCCCAACAACAAATGCTACGGTCTACTTTGTGTTCAATAAATCCATATCAGAATAGTCATTTTTAAATTTTTCTCCGCACAAACATGTCAAAATTAACATCACGGGTAGTAAACACTACTGCACAAGAGTGTTACATATACGATACAGCAGAATCATAGAAATTCATGTTTTCACCAAAAAATAAAAACTTGGATCTGATTCCATGTGGCCTCTTCATGATTCAGACTGGAGTGAGTCACTGACCACTGCATTTATTTATACAACTTCATGAATGAGTCTTAGTTTTTGGGGTATAATTCAGTATTTGTAATAAGTGTTTCCCCTTTAAATGATATAAAAGTAAACGTCTAATGTGATAAACTGGATACAATTATAAAAGCTGATGCACTGAAAAGCTGATTGCAGTTCAGAAAATGTGAAGATATTAACTCCCAAGCATGAAGGAAATAAAAATGACCACAGACAATTCATGTACTACAACACTTGGAGCCCTGACGGCTCCAAATTTGGGGCTTTTCTTCAAGAGTAATACATATTTCGTATTTTACTGATTTTGTCAAATCTCACAAGTCTTCCTTTTAACATGACATCAAATGTATTCAAGTAGTTATTTTCCTAAAAGAATGTCATTTCAAGCAAAATAAGCATAGAGTTCATAAGGTTAAACTATTTAAGCCAGTAGTGGAAGAGCAATTTAATTTCAGTTAAAACATAATGCATGTTCGTGGCTCAGGCTTTGTGTTAATTTGCTGCAGCAAACCAAATTAAACATTTAGACGAGAATAAACTCTGTACTTTCACCACAAGTGGTCCAAATCTGTGACCATGAATGTCTTCAACCAACAGGATGTTATGAACATGAAAACATTGCATACCTTGACCCGTTGCCCTGCAACATTCTGCTTTCTATTAAAATGTCATTGAAAAAAAATGACATTCTGGTGGGCTCCTGATATGAAACAGTAAATCTGTCATACTTTACTGGAATTTCCTCAAACTTGAACCTTTCTGGCCTGCCACAGTTCAATCAGCCTTCTTAAAATACAACACTGCAATAATTCCAAGGCAAATTAAACTATACCTGTAATAGGTTTTAGAGTTTATGTGTGTGTGTGTGTGTGCGTGTGTGTGTGTGTGTGTGTGTGTGCGCCAGAGTCAACATGCACATATCTACAACCTAGAACAAACACACTGACTGGCCAGAGGGCAGTGGACTGAGAACCTGCTGATGATGCATTGAATGTGTGTGCATATGCAAGCACGTGTGTGCGCGTGCATGACTGTGCTCATGTCTACCATCGGGCTTATGTTTATAAATACATTTTGCTGTGTAGAGTGGAACTGAAGTGAGCCTTGGCATGGAACCACATGCTTTTGGGGGCTCAATGTGCACGCGTGGGTATGCAAGAGTGTGTCCTGGCATGGCCCTGTGATACGACAGTTGTTGGTGCTCAGCGAAGCTACTTTTCTGACCGATGACTGCTGAAACTGCCAACTGCTGCTAGAGAAACTAAAATCACCACACCAAAAAAAATGACATAAATAGATGAATGAATAAGTACAAAGATGGATACTTGCAAGCACATAAACTGTAGCAGTAAAGTTTAAAATATTTTTATAAATTAAAATGCAAACTAAAACATAACTTTTCCCCAAATTCTAGTGGTTAGATTTTTTTCATCATTTTCCAAGTTTCTACACTCTTTAATTAAAATATGATGAGTCTAATTCTGGTCTTCAGAGTTGTCTATGGTCAAACAGAAGATAATCCTGCACTAGTCTGTGAATGTGGTGTGAGCCTTTTCCCAGGCTCCCTCTCCCTTGCCTGGGGACTCCACTCAGAGTCCCAGTTGTTTAGTTCAGACTACACAACCCTGTGGGAAGATAATGACACATTGCCAAATACAATTTCCTGATTCACTCAGCCCAGATAAGTATTAGGCGGATATTATGTTGGATTTTCTGGATTTCAGCTATACAAAGTGAGAGTAAACGTGGAGCAACTACAAATTGAAATGGTACATCAGTAAGGCCTCTCGTTCTCCTTATAAAGTGTGTTTTTGCATGTGATGACGGTTGCTTATTATTCTCATCTGTGTGTAAGAATTGTTACCTGGTCATACTCCAGCGCTCCGGGATAGAGGGGCCAGCCCAAAAAGAGCTCAGCTATGACACAGCCCAGCGACCACATGTCGATGGCCTCGCAAAATGGCAGGCCCAAAATAATCTCAGGAGCCCTGCAAAGAGAAAATATGCAAAAAAATTATCACTAACATGCTGAACTAATTAAATCTATATAATCTTACAGGTTATAAAGCTGGGATCTCTGCAGCTTTTGTCACATAGCTTAAAAAATAATTAGGCTGTACAGAATGTTTTTAAGCATGGACAATGTTGAACAAAATAAAACATATTGGTAGAATGAAAACCAAAATATTTCCATACATACATACATCCATGATAGACATTTTTGTTGCTACTTGAACTGAAACTAAAAACTGATATAAGAAAACAAAAAAATGTCAGTCATAAGAAAACTTTCTAAAAAAAAAAAAAGTGGTAAAAAAACAGATACACAATAGATTTACGCTTAAGGACACTATGGTTGCTTTTTTAAACTTAAACAGAAATGTAAAGGCTGGGATATACTTGCTGTGTACGCTTGCATAGACTGCAACATTTTGCAATGTGTTTATATACAGTAATTGCTGCAAGCAATGCAAGCATGTGTTCAATGCAGGAGGTTACCTTTAGGGGGCAGTACATACCACTAGGACTGATGTAGTGAAAAAGAACAAAAATAACTCCGTACTTCTATGGTATTAGGTTAAACAACGTCTTTTAATTCTGTTGCTAACTAGGCATGTGTGTTTGTCACTGTAACGAAGTAATTATTATAAAATGTCAGTAACTGCTAACATGTTTCGAGAACTGGTCTTCAAAACTACTCGCCATTTTGTTCATCTCAAATCTCATTTTCATGCATTTGTCTGGGTGACTGCTTCTAGCATTCAAGTCAATATTACATCTCGTTAACGCAACATGTTACCGTAAGTCAAATTGTGCAACCTATGTACCAAACGTACGTAGAGAATGTTTTGGTGTTATGATACGTACACAGAGAGGTTGCTAGCAGCAAATATCTGTATATTCCAACCCTAATATGTCCTTATTGAGCTCAGTGGGTGTATACTAACAGAGAAGCTTGGTTTCACAAAGTAGATAGACATGTAAACACAAATGAGCATTTCCTTTACTTTTACATTGGGCGCACCCCACCAAGAAGGTCAAGTTTATTTCATCCAGTCTTTTTCATGATGATTCTCTTACCCCTCCCCACCAATGCCACAAACTTAGGGGAAAAACTACAAACGACAAAAACAAGCTCATACAGCTAACAAGTAACCTGTCTTAAAATACAGATCTGTCATTGTGACAGCTATAATAACTTATTGCAGTCATAAATGAAAAAAAAATATTTATATCACTTTCCTCTTAATATTTCCATATCTGGCAAGTAGAGTCAAATTATTACACTGTATGATACATGACTTCTGAGAAAATGCAAGCAATGATCAATAAAATATTCTGGACGTGCAACGCAAATAGAACCATTATTTTTGTAAAAGAAAGTTAAGCTGATGATGAAAACAAAGGGCCTTTAGAAACGTATACAGCAGCTGAGCAACGGTGCTACAAATAGCAATGACTGCTGTGACAGCCACAAGAGGAAATGACTGTTGCCAAGCAACAACTGGACGAAAGACCATAAAGCTACAGTATGATGAGGTGACAAACGGGTGTCATCAGTCATTACTCTATTGGGCTCAGTGCGTTTCACTGTATCCAAGTAGACAGAGACGACAGAAGTCGTCACCCGGTTTATACAGCTCCTTCCTTCTCTCCTTCCTGACCAGAAGGAAATTGCTTTCAACATTTCTTGCTGCTCTTTAATGAGGAAGAAGTTCAATTATGCAACAACACCAAATAAATAAATAAATAAATAAGGGGGGCATAGCATAACAGCCTTGGACATGCACAGGGGATTTTATGATTTTATGGGCAATTTAATTGATTTTGTCGAGCAAGTAAACAAAAAACTAAGATTAATGAAGAATTTTTCATATAAAAGTCAGTTTAAAAGCCTTAATACAAAACACTAACTCACACTTGCAAACCTTAGTGGATGCATCCTATAGCATCCACACGAAAGTGAGTTGAGGCTAAATTAGGTATATGATCAAGATTACCAAAAAGGAAGCGTAAAAAAAGACAAACAATAAAACTAGTGTACTTATAATGACTGAAGAAAAGATTATAAATATTAAGTCTTTGCTCATATTTTCTGGTTCTTTTCTGGCAGACCGGTTATCCGGTTTGCTGCAGGTGATATTGTCCACAGAACACACAAACATGGTGCCGTTTTGCACCGATGGCCTCAAAACACATAAATATCCAAACATAACTTGGAGGAAATAGGATAAAAAAATAATAACCCTAAAAAAAAGTGTTTGTGTCGTTTCTCTCAATTTTACACTATAGCTACACCACAGTCATACAAACTAAGGCTCCAACTTTCCAGAGCTGTTAACAGCTCATCACATATCAGTTTCACCAACATGCATACACCCACAGGTGTCCAGCAGGAAGACCAGGTTCCAGAACTAACTGGTCACACCGTAGAGCAGCAGCTTTCACAAGAACAAACGTGCATAGTGTTTGGCAACATGTTTCTGCTATGCGAGTGGGAAACAAATACCCATCTATACATTTAAGGTCATTCATATAAATCTAAAAGCTACTGAACATGATGTGATTTACACAGAACATGTGAGGCCTGTACAAAGCAGCTACATGACTATCAAACAAGTCAAACAACATTACTTAAGTTTAATCTGTGACACTGCAGCAAGCAGAGCAACGCAAATAAAAAGGAGGAAAGGTCACATGAAACATCAAGTCGTTTAGTTTTATAATGGAGCCTTACAAATGCTATTACAAACCACTGGGCAGATGCACAGCAAGCCTTAATAGTAAATAGCTGGATTGTTGACTGGTCTAAAATAAAGTAATCAAACAATAAAGAGAAATAAATTAAATGATTAATACATCAAAAAGGGGGTAATACTTTTAATGAAATAAAACAGAAGAAAAACAGCTCAGTTTTGTTGAGATGAGCTTAGAAAAAAGTGTGAGCGCAAATTTCTTTTAGGAAATTTAAAGATACTTAACGATTTCTACGGGGTGATTGCTGCAAGGATGTAGTGGAAGAAAATAAATGTTTGAAGTCTGTTCGGCATACAATTAATAATATCCACAGTTTTGTGCTACGTTGCATTTAAATACCAAAGACACAATAAGATATTGTGTTAGGCCACAGTACGGTGTGTACCTCGGTTTTTGGGCCACAGTTTCAGTAAATAATTTGTGCATAAAGAGAACAGTTTTTCTTAATTTCATTATCGGTACAGAATCAAAACAAGTCCTGTTGCTTCCATAATTGATAACAATACTAACAGAAAGCGGATATCTGGGCACACGTTTAAATTTTCCAAACTCATAAAATCAGAGGCTAGATTAATATGCATGTCATCTGCATAATTTGCTTTGCAAAGACTAAACATGTTGGGAATCGTCTAGTTAAATGTACTGTGTCAGCAGTCTTTCCCTGACCTTATATCTGCAACTTTAAAAAGGAACATATCTAGCTTGACTTATCCAAGCGCTTCTAATTTTTCCAAACAACTGAGAAAGAAAAAAAGAAATTTGAGGCAGCTTGCTGAGCTAATGATCTACAAGTCCCCAGTTAAAGCCATGGTAACATAATGTATTAGCAAATCCAGTCAAAGTCAAAAGTCCAAAAAGCAGTGTAAAGGCCACTGAACACTTGACTCATACATAGTAAACAGTACTGAGGGCTTCATCCGAGCTGTATTCACAAGACTAAGCTTTTCTAAACCATTGGACAATTGACATGTTTTTTTGCAGCATGGGTATGTAGTGGTTGAAGGAAACAAGTCAGTGAGATTGCATCTTTCCTTCTCTTTGGAGAAAGAAAAAAGAATTCTCAGATACTAATCAATATTAAAATGTATCATCTAGATAGATATTAATTACTTTAGATATCAATATTCAAACACCAATTTTGAATCTGCTAGTTCATGGATAGGATCGGTTGCCTCTATTTCAAACAGGCACTGCAGCGGGCAGCCCTCCACCTACAGCTGCTACCTGGTGGACCTATTGTTTACTCAGGAGATGCATTTTCACCATGGTAGCAGCAAAACACAGCTTGTGCTAGTATAAATAGGTAAATAGGCTTAGAAGTGATGCTTTACCCGAGCTGCGTATTTAAAAGACTCCAAACAGAACCAAATTATCATGGAATTTGACCTGATTTGTTCAAAACAAACCAAACCAGCACTTCTGATTACATTAAGAGTTTTAGGAGCCAAACAAGTTTCTGTTCAAATGCAACACTTTCCACTGTCCAGCATAAGTTAACCTTGTACCTGGTTCCGACTTGTCAAGCTCAGTGTTCCCTCCGACAGTAGCAACCACTTCATTTGTTTTTTTTTTTTTACACAGTGACAAAATCTTGAAGCTATGAAAAAGGTTCAACTACTGAAGGTGACAAGGACAAGAATAACTTTCAAGAAACAGGGAGTCTAGCAACGTTAGCGTAAACAAACTTTTTCCTGTGGGCACTCATCCATCATTCATTAGGTACGATAAACAACCTGGCTGCAGCAGGTCTGGGTTCCACTGTCACATTATGTCTCCACTAACCAACACAATAACCATTAACTAAACAAACAAAGCTATTTTACATTTCTGCTGTTTTAATTTCCGCAAGAATAAAATCCTTGTTTATTTGTGATGCTTAGTTCACTCAAATTAGTTAGGAAAGTTGAAAAATAAACCAAAGAGGGAGTGAAGCACACTTCAGATGTCAGGATTCCTTTAACATGGCTTTGTGGGGAAATTGTCATAAGTGGCTTCTATGAGTCAGGCTGCAAAAGTAAAGCAACAACGCTGTATCAAAGAAATAACACCTTGATAAAGGAAACCTAACACAGCCTTCCCAAATCTGCAAGCTAGCGTAGACGATAGCCATCTTCTCTTCCATCTGATCTGCTTAGCTGAATTATTCACATAGCCCCATAGTCCATTTTCACTGTGGGTTGTTTTACGTCACCAGCCCCCGCAGGATGGAACAGCCACCTCACCGGGCCTTGCTGTGTCATGCTACCATGGTAACCACACATTAGTGCATGACAAGCACTGAAAAGATTCTGCCATGGCTTTATTACCTACAGTGTAACATTAAAACACCAACCAACTCAGGATCTTGGAAACTTACAGTAAACACAAAATACCTTCCAAGAGACTAAATGAAGATTTATCAAAACACTATGCTTGTACAGTTCCAGTTAAATAGAAAAATGTGGACTCACTAAAGATCAAGTCCCTTTTTTATTTTTTGTTTTATTCCAGTGCACTTGAATTAGCTAACTCCAAGCACACGTATAGTGAAAAATACAAACATTGTATTTTTATTTGAGTGCATAGGATCTTATTAGCTTGAATAAACATTGACCCTTCAATGTGCTAGCATGTAATATATATCAAAATTTAAGCTGTTCTCTCCAAAAAGCTAATAATTCATTTCTAGAAAGTCACTTTGTAGATGGAGAGAAGTTTTTCTTTACCAACTTCATGAAATGTACTCATGCAGACCAAAGTATTTGTGTTTAAAACTAACAAGCTTAGATTTTTGTTCTACAACAACAATTAGGATGAAAAGAAAAGCAACAAAAACATGGACTAAAGAACAAATTTAATGTTACTAAAATTAGAAGTTACACACATTATGACTAACACTGATTTGTAAACATCCCACTCCCACGAAATTTTCTTTGTTTTTGAAACTGATAACGTACTTATGGAAAATTCATGGAAAATCCTACATCTGATTATGAAAAAAAAACCTCCTCTAACCCCCCATGATGAAGCCTGCCATTCTTTTCCCTTCACTATAGTGACAATACAGTACAACCAACATGCAATATGAGCAGCGGAGAAGAAGAAACTATCCAGCAAGCCACTCTCCTAACAATCTGACATATAAAAACACAAAGTTGGCACAAACATCACACAAGAAACTGTGCTCTGGAACTCAAATTACATACTACAAACATAAAAAGCAGAACCATGCAAAAAACAAGCTGTCAGAGCCACGCTTGCTAGATATTTATCTAACAAAGCCCAAATATGTGCATACCAATGTACACAGCACTAACTCAAATACAAAATGTCTATGCAATGCTAGCTCCTGTAATCAAAAACTCCCCCACACAATAACACAAAGTGGAAGAAAGATGTCTAGTTTTGTTTTTATAATTACCCAATGTAAAAATACCCTATAAAACTTGCAGCATGAGTAAAAAGTGTTCAGATGTGACTCAGAGAGGTCAAATAAAAATGTAACTTTCTATCAGAGAAGTCCTTTATCACAGCTCAGTTGATGTATTGCGTATAATCTTAGGGTACAGCGCGTTACAGACATAAAATAGCCAGCCTCTGCAACCACTGAATAGGCTGAAGGACACGTATGAACACACCCAGATGCATACTCAGGAATGTCTGACTGTTTTTTCCTGGATCTAAATGTGGGTTTTAGCAAACCACATTCTTCCCAAACCTTTTGTCCTTAATGAACTCTATGAAATCCACTGCCACCACCATTTTTAACTGCACTATGTTCTCTTGCTAACGTGGCTTGAAGACAAAACACACATAAGCACAAATGAACGCACTTACACACACTTAACCAGGTCAAATGCAGAGCAAATCCTCCATGTTATGTAACAACTGTAGCTCTGCAGTAAAAAAGAGGCCTAGGAAGAGGTTTGCTTATGCTAAATTAAGGAAGTTCCACATATGACTACTGCTGACATTTTGATATGCTTGAGGCTTATCGTTTTACATTTTAGTTTTACAGAGGCTGCTTCTGCACATGAAGCTCTCATGTCACTATAGTTGCATATTATTACACTGTATTGTTACATTGAAACAATCAAGTTGTTCATCAAATGGCAAAAATACAAAGAAAAAAAAACAACATGTAAAATGCTTAAACTGGTGGGTGTGTGCAGTGCATTAGTTGTAGAAACAACAGTATGTGTAATGACTTGCATAATGTTTGCAAACTTTGCAACAGTTTACTCAACATCATCAACCTAGTGGTGAAACTTGCTAGCAAGACCGCAATCTATTGAAAACACCAGCCTGCCATGATGTGGTTAATTAAAAGCAAATGCTCAACTAGGAAATAGTCTTGGATGTCATTCAAAATGGGACTGTTCAGGAATGAATAATGGACAGTTTAGAACATACAAGATAAGAGTTCAAAAATATTTTACTTTGTAAAATCTAAAGCTATTTAATTAAAAGTATATCCTTAAAATGCTGTGTGTCATCATGTGAGATTAGTGGCTTACAGCTTAGTAACTTAATGAAGTTCTTTTGCAAAACTCTGTTTCATAAGCACATTCTCCCTCTTACCCGGACCTTGGAGACACACCAAGTATTGCATGATGTGGCTTCACATAAAACGTTTAAATTCCTCCCCATATTTAAAAAAAAAAGGAGCAGCAGAGTTTAGGGTGTGACAAACCAAGCACAGAACAGGCATGCAAACGCCAACGCATGCACCTAAAGCAAAACGTACATTGATAAAGAACATTTTACAGCATGATCAACAGATAGCTGAAAGAGCAAAACAGAAAAGAAAAAAGGCACGTTGGGGAACTCCCAGCGAGTGTGTAGTTTAATACAGAACTTTTACTTATTACATAAGAGCAGAAATGACCTAAACACACTGGGACAAAACTTTGCTAAGTCCTGTGGGAAACACAAGGTTGCATAAACAAACCACCACCCTTGGGAATGACTATATCACTACACTAGCATATCCTGACTGCAACTGACATGACATTTCACATTGTGACATTTCTGATCAGCCTAAAAATATTCTGCCCTGTGAAAATCATTTGAGAACATTTTGTACCAGCTGACACCAAATATATCTAGTTTGAAGTACGCGGCTGCTTCTTTTTCAACGTGCCTAGTATTGAAATGGAGCAATGTCACTCTCTCCCCCACCTGTAATTCATTTTGCGTCAACAGTGCAATGTGATCTCTTACTTAGAGTGGATCTCTAATCAACCATAAAATCAACTTTCATCACTTAAACTAAAACATCAGCAAATATAACTCAATTTCCTGCTATTACCAGTTATTCTTAAATTTTTAATACAATACTGCTTTTGCAAGCAGAGAGTTTCAGAGCAAAGTCTCACACTTTTAACAGAAAGATTAAAAAACTTAACATTTCACAGTCACCAATGAAACCAATGTCACTGCAAGAAATATAAATTTGTACAAAGACAAATTACTTTATTAAAGCAAAAGATTTTCCTGCGACCCAAAAATAAATTTGATGAGGAACAGAAAAGAGCAAATCCTGTGTTATGTAACATACATGGCTCCACTCCACAAAACTGGTTCTAAAGTGTGAATAGGTATGTCAGTAAGCTCTGGCTTTGCCTCTAAAGGGTAATTCCAGCATATCACATTATATATCATCAGGGTCAGCTGTTAAGTGGAAGTCCTAACCTGTAGTATCTGGACTGCAGATAAGTGGAGCAAACAGCCTTGGAGACATGGCTGGCTGAGCCAAAGTCAATGACTTTGACTCTGTAGGGCTGTCTGGAGGGGTCCACCAGCATGATGTTCTCTGGCTTCAGATCAGCGTGGATCAAACCCAAAGACTTCAGCTTTTTTAGTGCTGTTCCCACCTGCAAAGATTTACATTTTGAAAGGAGTTGCATCATCCAATACAGTGCTCTGCATTTCTAATTCTTACAATCATGCCAAAACTGTTTCCTCAGCAGCTCAATTTTGCAACCTTTGCTCACGTTTTATAAAGCAGAATGTGGTTTGACAACAGATGTCACTTTACCTGCTGCAGAATAGGCCTGATGATTTTAAGTGGCAGTGGGCTGAACTTGTTTTGTTTAAGGAAGTCATAGAGGTTTTGCTCCAACATCTCAAACACCAAACAGGTGTGGCTGCGGTGCTGAAAACACTCAAGAGCACGCACCACATTGTGCTCTTCTGTATTCTCACTGCTTAACCGGGCCAGGATCTCCACCTGAAAGTTCAAAACAAAATGAATACCAAACCTAAGTTCAGTATGTACGAAGACCCGGTACTGCCCCATTATAATTAGAAAATAAAAGCAGTGCATGTGTTGTGAGGGACTCCAACAGAATTGCTAATAAAACGGAATACCAGGAGATTTCAGACCAAATATTGGAAGTATTTTGGTTCAACACACCTCAATCTGCCCTTGACGTGCATAAGATGGGTGGTTCTTGAGTATTTTGACAGCCACCACTTCGTTGGTTCCCCTCTTCCAGCACTTCACCACCTGGCCAAAAGTACCTCGACCCAGAAACTCCAAGACCTCATAGCTGTTCTTCAAGGAGCACAGAACCTCGTGCTGAACTAACTGATAGTCACCATCTCCTGACCCAGATCTCGTCAATGAAGCTCCCGCCACGACCTCGTTACTTCCGTTAGGCCTGATTTCAGTCCCATCTACGCCAATCCCAACACCGGGCATGGCTTCAGCCCTATTGTGTTGAGTAGGCAGCGCTCCTAAAACCCCTCTGACAGAGTCTGCATTGCTCCCAGTGCTTGTCTGCAACATGGTTGCAGGGGGAGGAAGTGAAGGTAGAGCAGATGCCTCCTCCACTATCTGCATGGCTCTGATGCAATTGCTCTCCTGCTGTTGTTCTCCACCTTCACCTGTGTTCTGCTCACATCTCTGGTTGGCACTTGCTTCAAGATTGTTGTACCCTCCTCTCAATGGGACTTCTCTACATCTGTCTTCTCTCACGCAGGCTGTACTCAATAGCCCACAGCCCAATCCTCCTCCTGATGGAGTTACACCACCTACTTCTCTCTCAAGATCCTCGTCCGGTGGGCCTCTGCTCTGGACAATCGACTGCTGAACCTGATTCCCAGCTGGACCTTCTATTGAGCTCTCCCAGCTGGCTGCTTTCTGTATTCTTGCCGTTTGCAAGGCCCACTGGTCAGCTTCACCAAGCTGTAGCCCCCTGTGCAGTCTCCCTAAATCGCCACAAGTTGAGGATGGGACGACGTTGTTTGGGTATGCAATTCCGTAGTTAACGCCAATCACGTAGGTCTTGGGCAGGGGTCGTTGCTGAAAGGCTCTGTTGGTGTTATTACTACGGTGGACTTCACCCGTGTGTCTGCTGGTACCACTGCTGCTGGTTCCTAAGGCACTTGTTTGAGCTGAGTGTAGGTGTGATGGATAGACCAAGACTTGTGAAGCCATACCTTAAGAACACAGAGAAAAAGTCATAAATATCATTTTAAGCCACAGCATAAATTTATAGGCTAATTGGTAAGGTTATGTTTTGTCAAGTATGGAAAATTTAGGCATATTGAAAATGTTAATACAACTTTCAATGGCTGGACTAAAGTGTAGTTAACAGAAGTTTTGCATTATTTAAAAAAAGAAAACATCTCTCACTATCCCCAAAAGGAGATTGTGGTTTTAAACAAACATTTAAAAAGCACTGGGTTATAAAGTACCAGAGCAAATACAGATTTAAATCATCATGTCACCCTTACTGGAAACAGGAACTGGCCTCCTGTAATAGAAGATGGGGGAAGCCCAATACATCTCTGGCTTGTCCCTGCAAGCTAGACTGGAGGGTCGGTTTCACACAAAGTAGAACTGCATAGCAAGCAGCACCATAGAGGGAAAATGATACACCACAAAGTGTGATGACCGTTGCTTGGCGACATTTTAAAAGATAGTGCTATGATACTGAAATGACTCCTGTCTGATCTTCTTATCTAAATAAAGTCTTACTGTAAGACAGAGAAGTTTTATTATGACACTGTCAAGACAACCAAAAAATGCCTAATTTGGATTCGTATTCTAATCTAAATCAGAATTAATCAACTAGGAAGTCAAAGGAAGCACACGTGGAGAGCTCAGCTGTAAGCAAAACCCAGTTTATCTGAGCCACAGCTGAAATGATGTAACCTGGCAACAACTTTCTATAAAAATACAATAACAATGCAAATTTCCCTCCACTTCCAACATTTAAACAATTTGTATTCAAAAAGTCTAGAAAAAGACTCATTTATATTGCAGGTCTTGTCATAAAAAAGCAAATCTTGACATTCAGCAGATTTAACCCTTTTTATTAGTTTTGAAGATTTTGAAGACATCAGCACTGCGTGCTCAGTACTATTCAATTTATATACATGTACATACTCTTACTCCCAGACTAAAACTAAAAACACTCCAACCATTCACACATAAAAATGTTTATAGTACAGTAGTTCTTCTGTATTAGTCAGTCCACAAGGGTTGGTACTAAAAGTCAGGAATTTGTCTTAATAATGTATAACTCGTGTGCATACAGTTCTTATTAAATCATTTCTCGTGCAATTGCAGACCTAAAAGAAAGTAACACGACTGTGTTGTCAAACTATGTTTCAGTTGTTTTCATTTATGTACAAATGCACATTTTAGTCTTTATTTAAATATGTTTAAGAATGTAAAGATCTTATAATAGACCATTACTAATATTTAGCTTCTTTTCCTTTTTCTTATTCACAACATGCCAGTATTTAAGTGCCTGAACTGTTCTAAAGAAACAAGGTATACATTTATAATATGCACCTCTCCAAACCAAAAAAAGGGTAAGCAATCCATGGCAACTACCTTTTTAAACTATTATGTTCATACAGACATATTGCTTTAATGAATTATAAAGATTATTTCTGTATATATTCTCTTCAAGTTGGAGATCTGAAAAACGATGATTCTGCAGCAGTACTACTTGTAACTACAAATGTACCTAATCATTCAACTCATGACAAATGTTTGCCCTTTGTATGGAGCAAACAATAAAGAAAGCCCTGCATTTTCCACACAAATCTGACAGCTTCTTTCTATATCTTTTAGAAGAAAATTCCCTGCATTGCAGCAAGTTAGCCCTATGATAAGAAATGGAGAGCAGGCAGAAGCAAAGCTCGTCAGTCCCACTTCCTCAAGTTTCCCAAACAGAGCCAAAGATTGTGCTTTGCCTGAACTTACGTTTAGATACTGGTGACTCCAGTTTTCAGGCTTGATCACATGTTTAGCCCTCATGAAGCTGTTCTAAGCACAGACTTTCTGTTGGGCAATAAGGGCTTGCTGCAAGAGTGTAGACTCCCAAACTAATGATCCTCTCCCATACACACAGGCTCAAACAGGTAGAGGGGTGTGCCTTGAAGTGAATACTAAAAGAAACACACCTTACTTCTGCCAAAGTGATTCTTTTCTGCCAGCTACTAAGTAAAACATCCACAGTAACTGAGACTAAATAACTGTTGTTGCTGGTTGTAGTCATAAGTCCATGAGAGCTAACTGGGAGCGGTAATTATAATTCTAGCAGCCAACATTTACTACAAGTATAATTATATTTATTAACTGGTAAGTACAGATCAAGGTATCCACAGGCTGACACTTCTCTTCAATCACAAATGCAAGTCTGGTAAATACTGAAAATAACTTGATGCAACTGACAAAAAATGACTGGCAATGCAGCATTAGAGCCACCACCATATGGCTGGTGTGGTGTAAATATGTCATCCTTGCTATGCTTGCCATAATTCTTTAAGGGACACATATGCAGTCTCAGCTGTTACAGCCACTGCCAAACTAGGTAGCCTGATATCCCATGGAATGATGCCTGAAATGTTTGTGTCTCTGTGTGTGTTTGGATATCCAGCTTAAACAGTTTCCTCTTTACTTTTCACAAAAACAACTGTTAGACACCCCACAGTTTGCGAGTGATCAAGCTAAGTGACACTTAAACGGGAGTTGAGGAGATGGGTGGAGTGTGTGTGGCTTTGGGGGATGGGTAACACTAACAGAAACACCTGTTGAAACTAATGTTGTGACAGGCACAAAACTAAGTCTTTGTCATGATACGTGTTGACTTACTCATTATTTACTTATACTACAACACTAAAGTGTTAAGAATTACTGTATGGTCTGTGATATCAAATAAACTGTTTACATCTCTTTTAATGTTGCGTTTAAGAAATGTTCAAGTTAAAAAGCAGCTATAGCCTTTAAATACAAATGCAAACTCGGGTCTCACCTCTGAACAACTATTTGGATTATTCCTTATATAGGTTAGCTTTCAGTGCTAACACATGCCTGGCAAACAGAACAAACTGAAGTTAGCAAGCAAGCTAGCTCCAGGCGAAGTCTTCGTAACGTTTTAAAGACAAACAAGACGAACACCAACACAACACAGAAAGTGTATTTTATAGTCGGTTTTATGAGATAAGATCACATACCTTCAGTAAGAACAGTTAATCATATCACTCATAGCGTCAAAGAAGAGGCTAGCAACTAGGATTCGCACAACAGTCAAACCCTGCAACGGTGCTGCTGTTGCTGCTGCTGCCATCTTGTTCAACGACGAGGAAAGACCGACCGACTTTTCGCACATTTGAAGCTCTTAATTACGTCTAAAAAACTAGCTATTTTGAAAGCCAGCTACGATCCATGGTTTCTACAGCCGCTTCAGTGTTCTCCAAACGTTATTGGTTTGTCTACTCGAGACGAGGATTCGTTTTTCTAAACTTTTGCATGTTCATGCGCCTCGTCGCCCGACTGAGATAGCTGCTGGCGGCTAGCTGTTGCTGCTGTTTCAGTAGCTTGTTGCTTCTCCGCATGTGTGGAATGTTACAGAGAGAGAGAGAGAGAGAGAGAGAGAGAGAGAGAGAGAGAGAGAGAGAGGAGGAGGAGTAAGAGAGAGAGAGAGAGGGAGTGAGCATGTAAGAGAGAGATAATTTAATGCTGTCTATAAATGTCACACTGACAACTGAGTAAAAATATTTACCAACTTCCACGATGGCTAACAGCAAAAGACACATTTAGATGTGTTGATATAAAACTTCTCATAATGATCTTTATACTTTACCATTTTTTGATTATGTGAGCTCATTCAAAACAATTTTGTCTACCAATGTTTATTGCATCGTACCCACTTTCTATACACACACACACACACACGAACACACACACATATATATTGTCTGAAAAAGACAACACTCAATGTGTTGCTAAAGTAGGCTACAGACTGCAATGTTGCAAAGAATAGAGAAGTAAAACCTGCACGATCATGTGAGGAAAGTGATATCACACAGAGAAGCACAACTTTAAGTTGTAGCTGAATAATTCTACTTAGTTTTTAGTTTTTGTTGTTATAGAAATAATAGTACTACAGTGTAATTTGAGGTAGTATTTGGGTCATTTTAAGACCTGGAAATAACCAGATGAATTTTTCATGTGACCTGAAACCATAAACCCTAAAATTGAAAGAGTATACTTCCTTTTCACATGGGTGCTAATTGAAGTGCAACAGCTCTCGGGTTGTGTTGCCTATCCACAAACCATTTAACAGCACACTCTTCAAAAGAAAAATGTTCCCCTATTTTCTAATCATGCTGAACTCATTTTACAAATATGTCTTTGTAGAAATTAGGTGACAGCTGTTAATCCGAATTATAAAATTTGCCCTTGTAAAGTGAGTGCAGTGTTTACAACTTTTATTAAAGCTTGTTATCTTGCAGTTTTTTTAATTAGTAAAACTTCACGTGACAATAAAGCTGTGGTTATGGCGCCTCCTACTGTCTCGTACATGTACTACATAAACATGATTTTTTAAAAATCCATTTATTATATAAATAACTAAAACAAGGATATTAGGATTAAAAAAGGCACCATGATATTATTTAGAGGTTTATTTCATTATTAGGATGTTTATAAATAAAGTCGTTAATTTAATCTACTACTCAGAATGAAATATAGTTAAAGATGTAGAATAAATTCAGATAGAAAGAAAGACTAATAAAATAATTTGTGTGCGAGAAACAAATACTTTATTGGCTTGTTCCATGGACATCCAACGACAAATATCAGTGTGGTTGATGTGATCATTCATTGTGTTCTTCATTAGGTGAATGAGAGGTGTAAATGTCACAACTAGTTCTGTGGTCAGCTAAAGAAAAAAAACTACAAACTCAAAAGGAAAAAAAAAATATTCCACTTCATAGAAACTGTAAGTAATTAATAAGTTATCAACATGAGTATAAAAACTAAGAGACACTTCAGTCAAGTTGGTCTTAGACACAAATCTAAATTCCCTTCAGTGTTATTTAGATCTTTTATCTAATACACAGTAAAACATATATGAGCTTTATTTCCTGGACATACAGGAGTTACAAAAAGCCGTCTCCGATTTATTTTGAACAGGTAAACATGAAAACGTTATCTCTATTCTGAGATTGAGTTGATGTTGTCAAGTTTTGTTGTCATGCAAATGAAGCAAAAATAGTTTGACATTTCAAGAAATAAACATAAGAGACCTTCTGGCCTTCATATGCACAGAAAACAATTTAAGTGCTAAATGTTAAATATTACTTTTTATCCTATTTGGAGGTCCAGATGTGTAAAGTTCATGGATTTGTGAGGAATCAAAAGGACACAGAAATAATTTGAAAATCAGATAAAACACAACTGTGATCCATTTTGAGAAGAATTTCTGTTAATTTTTCCAGCTTTTTAAATAGTTTCAAATAAGTCAGTGTTAAAACGTCCCCTTTCTGCATTAGATCAAAAAGCAGAACCAAGCACATGTCACTGGCGTTGACAGACTTCCAGTTTGTCTTCCTCACTTAATTTCTAATTAGATAATATAATATCAAATTAGTCTTAAGGTGTAGGTAATCTGTGAATACTCTGCAGGTGAAGGTAACTTTACACACTTTTCATCTATCAATCTGTCCAAACGAAACCAAACACCAGTTTATGCAGTGACGGCTACAGTAGATGTATCTATTATTAGGTCTGATATGTCATCAGATAACGCTGTGAGTAAATATAACTGCAATGGCAGCATATTCATTAAGTTAAGTTTAAGGTGCAGTTTCTGCAAAACTAATTTCAGATCAGCTTCCTCGACTCATTCACCACATCCAAACCGTTACAAGTGAAGGGGAAATAGCAGAACTACTGGTCGACGCCGCATCATGGTCTTTATGTCTCCGTGCTGAGACTCTCCCCTGGTGTCAGTATTTTCTGGAGAATTTTTTGGTAGAATGGGGAGAAAACCAGCTTGTTGAAGTTGACGAGACGGCTGAAGCTAACAGTGAGCTCTTTTAGCTCCCTGCTAACTGGAGTAAGACCCCCTGGGAGAGGAGGAGGGGTCTTGTGTTGACTGGTCTCTAGAGCAGCCAGGAGGTAGTTCTGAACCCGAGAGTCTGCAAGGAGAGGGGAGTATTCTGTTACAGCCAAACAAATAAAGGACATTGAAGAGGACATCATGATATCCAGTGGGAACTCTTGGCTTACCCATTAGCTTACGGACTGTGTTGTCTGGCTGGGTGAGAGCTGAGATTTGCCCCTTCAGAGTGCTCCTGCGATCAGCAGAGAATGGAGAGTGGCCATGCTGGTCTAAACAGTTACTCAGCTCCACACACAGTTTCTCCCCGATGGTTGCAAATGCTTCCTGTGCACTGAAAGATCTAGGAAAAGACAACTGCTGTTAAAAAAACAACCTGTAAAAGTTATAGTTGTAGCAGCAATATTCAAATACATGAAGGGCACATGTATGGATCATTAAAGCAGAGAACTACACCAGGATTTATGGACTGCTTAGTAAAGATTATACTTTTAACACCTAAATAAACAGCCACACTGCAGCATGGGGACGCTCTGTTGCATTGAGTTTCATTTGAACCCTGATGTCCTGCTAATTTAGGAGATCATAAGAAAAAAAGAATATGACGTTTTCTCTATAATTTCAAATTCCAAGAACAAAGTCAAAAGTTTGAGAGTAAAGTTGGAATACTTATTGAAGAGAGAAGCTGAAAAATACAGTAAAAAAACAACAAAAACTCCCAACAATTACAGAATAACTTCATAAAGTGTTGCAACTGCAACTTTATTTATACCACCTTTAACAACAAAATTAACCAAAGGTTTACAATAGACATCATTAAAAACTATTAAAATAAATAACTTAAGAGCATTGAACATTTAGTAACATAAAATTAAAATCAAATGCCTAGTCGTTCTGTACAAAAGGAAAATGTGAACATATGAGTTTTAGTAAAACAGACTGAGGAGGAAACTATCAGATCAGTACAACGCGAAACAACATGTACAGTTCTTTTTTTTCAGCCTCTGGTTGCTGCAGGACCATAACGGCTCCAGAGGTGTGCTTAATGACCAATACAAGTCAGTTTCAAGGTTGGAAAATGATGCAGTGTTGCTTTAACTTATTCTCTCAGCATCCACTTCATTTGCATTAACTACATTTATTATTTATTACAGGATTATCTAATCCTGTTGATTTCATTCTTGAAATTTTAAATAAAACCCCAAAAGGTATTTGGATACAATTGTAACTGTCACATACAGTACCGGTTAAAGGTTTGAACACACCAACATTTCGGACCAATGGGTGTGCCGTCTTTGTTGGCTATGGTGCAACACAAATGTCAAATGCACCCATAGCTGTTGAAATGTGCAACCTCGATACATTTTGTGTTAATATTGATGAAAAGCATTTTCCCCAGCATGAATTGTCAGTAAGAATGACCTCAGACTTAAATGAAAATGTAAAAGACAAAACGCTGATGTAATGTTTTAACTGTTGGCTTACAATGAAAATATTTCCTCTAATATAAACAAACTTATCGGTTGCTTCAGATGCATTCATTAGATTTGATTACGTGCAAGTAGCTTAATAAATCCAAATGAAAACTATCAAACTTCTTACTTTAAAAATATAAAGTAAAGATAACTGTGTTTGTTTTCATTTAACTTGTTATCCATATCCATAGTGTTTGTGTTTTTTCTATTTCTCAGATGATTCGCTTTGGAGAAAAGCGTCTGCTAAATGACTGTAATGTAGAATAACTCAGGGTGACAACAGCACATTTTGCTAAAACAAGAAGCTAAACAAGGCCTATGCCGTCAAAAGCGACGGCTAGGGGTATATCCACAAATGCCGCCAATGCGACTATTCCCTAATCCTCGAATAGACACAATACAATAATCTAAAGCTGCACATGTAATACTCTGTATTACTATATTAACTATATTAACAAATCATCTATCAGATTTATTCATAGAGTCTCACTGAACTCAATAATGAAGAAAGTAGACTGTATACCTTAACTAATTAGAATTTGAACCAAGAGGTATGATGTAATTCCCAGATCCCGATGTCCCAACCTGTCATTTGCACTTGAATTTCGGTTAATCTAACAAATAGTTACAAAGATATGGTCAAAACAGTGATTTTACAGCTACAGCTACTTTTTTTTCGTGGATAAAGCAATACCTGGTGGAGAAAGCATAAATCCAAAAATGGTGAAATTCGATTCAGGTCGTCCCCTTGTATCACATTTAAATTGTAAAAATTGTTAGAGGTATCGCGCTCACATGAAGGTGCAGTCGGGGCGAAACCATAATATCCCTGACATTCCATGTTTCGGGATATAATTAGGCTAAAACCCATTGAGGGGACAAAGTATGTCATTAAATATGGATTTGCATATCTCTTACTTTTGTATTATTTGTAGAGAAATTGGCGCTTAATTGTAAGAAATTTCAATTAGAAGAGTAGTATGGGTAGAAAAAAAGACATTACTTTTCCTAAATTAACTTTTAAAATCAAAATCGTACTCAGAAACCAGTATAAAGTAAATATTTAAGAAAAAATGGGAGAGATATGTTGCAAAACAGATTCCTGCAGTGCCAGTGGATTTTCCTGGAATAAGCATGAAATTCAAGCTAATTCCTCAGATCAAGTTAGAACAATAAAAATCAAAGCACATATAGCTGAATGAAAGAACACATTACTGGCAAACTGTAACTTTCTAGAAAGCCTTTTAGCTTTGGTTCAAGTCACGTTGGGGCCAAAGCACTCTCACTCTCATCCTGCTTTGATTATTCACACAGAGATTTATCAGAAGCTGGAGGAGTTTGATCAAATGAGTGTCAGAGTATCTGCAAAGGAAATATTTGTACTTACTGTGTGTGCATGTCTGCTAGCATGGCATTGACAGTATTTTTAAGGGTCTCCATGAGTCCTGGCAGGCCTGAGAGGGCCTCTCCTGTTGTAGTGTAAACGATGAGGAGCACAGAAGAAAGCAGGATTAACCGCTCGGTCTCCTGCTGCATCTCCTGGAAACGAATCTGATCCATTAACACTGTCTGGAGGAAGCCAGAGGGGAAAAAAGGGTTTGGTTGAGTAGAATGACAAAAAGTTCAATCTAAACCAGCAAAGACAGGGGGGGAAGGGAGTGTACCTCTGGGAAGGGGTCTGAAGCGTGATCCCACTTGAGCAGGCGAAGATATGCATGATTATGGATCTTCAGGGGGATGAGTGTGGGGGAGTCATGTGAAGCAGCGCTATAACCACCTGAGTCAGCTTCTCTCAGGCATTTCACCGTGTCTTCAAGCCATTTTTCTGTGTAATCTAAGGCATCTAGAAAAGAAAGGGGACATCTTATGCTCTCAGTGTATGTGTGTGTTACAGAGTATATAGAACAGAGAAGAATAGAGTATAGTTCAAGCTATGTTTAAAAAGCTTCTATTTATTATTATCCATCCATCCATCTTCTACCACTTATTCCCGAACAGGGTCGCGGGGGGGCTGGAGCCAATCCCAGCTACACAGGGCGAGAGGCGGGGTACACCCTGGACAGGTCTATTTATTATTATTATTATTATTATGATTATTATGATTCTTATTATTATTATTATTATTATTAAAATCATTCAAACATATTGGCTATGTTTTTTATGTGATGTTAGCCTGATGCAGATTCTTACATATATGTCTGTGGGAAAGTCTTTTCTGTAATAATTTGTTTCCAAGCCAGACTTTTGTTTAAAATAGCCATGAGCAATCCTACAGGTTTTATTTTTTGTTTTTTGCTTTTGTCCAATCCTGTCCTTTTATCCGACTATTTCCAGAAGATAATTTTCATTTGTTAAAAAAACAAAAGTAACACTCATTTACGAACCCTTCAAGCAGAGGACTCCCAGTTCACATGATGAACCAGTTGTGTTAGTACAAAACAAACTTAGAGTTAAAGTTACTTAGATACTTTGCTCTTAGCAGCCTGTTCCCAGCTCTTTAGCTATGTGTACAAAAAACACCAAAGATTTAACATTTTGACTGACAGAAAGCAGGATTTTTGCAGTGATTCCAAAACAGGATGTTACTCAGTGTATTCTTAAAACATTTAAGGAACATGGGCAAGTGTAGAAAGAAGTGAAACAAGACGAGCTAAATGACACAAACATGGGTCCGAAAGTCAGTGGGTCTGATGGAGGGATGAATTCTCCCTAGAGCTCCGGCATCAACATTGGGATAATCCTGACAGTGTTTGGACAAAAACGCAGAAACACCCAAAGAAGAACTTAGAAAAGTCCTTGAAGAAGTACTATTACTGAAGACTACCTAAAGAAACGACTGCTAAAAACTATAAGAGGCATCAGACATATGCATGCATGTGTTGTCTTGGTGGTGTGTTCGGCTGCCATCTCAACCACGTCTCATTGTGATCATCATCACTTCACCCTGACACCACAGCACAGACTAAAGGAAACTTGACCCCAGTTGGAATAAAAACAGTCTAAATACTGATGAACTAAATCTTCCATAACAGCTGTTTTCTCCTCTGTACATGTTCATCGCCTCTTCAGTCTACATAAACATTCTTGTGTTGTAATTTATGGGTAAATGACGCGATCCCACACCATAAAAAGAACATAAATCACTTGCTCATGGAACACAATAGACAGAACCTCTATGGTAAAGGTTAAAAAAAATGACTATGACTTGTGTTTCTTCATTTGTGCTCAGGTTAGATGAGTTCTCTGGAGTGTTTTTGCTGAACTCACTGTTCCATCATCGTTTCCACAAAATCCAGATTAGTGAACAAAGAGAGGTTAAGATAACATGACAAAAATAGCACTGCTGGTTTGTGTCATGGCAGGGTTCAATCCCAGCAAGAAGAAGGACAGTGAGACTATCTGTTGTTAGACATACAATTCTTGACTCAACACATAATCTCTGTAATACAGGAATATTTAGAGAAATCCTTAAAATTTCACAACTCTAGTGATGTATCGAGCTCTTTTTAGTCCCGCAGACCACATTTCAGGGTCAAACATAGTTTTTTCTGTCCAGTCACTGTATCCACACAAAAGCTTGATATGTGTGTACAAATGAAGCAAAATATGTAAATTAATTTAGTAAAATGTTTGTACAACCCTGAAAGAGAGGCACACATCTTATGCACACAGTGGTATTTCAAACATAATATAGTAAAACACAGCTTCAAAGTAGTTAACTTTAACTTTTTTAACTAATCCATATTTTCTAAAAAGCTCAAAATAAAAGAAAATGTTGTCAAGCTATTTTTTAGTTACAAGTAAACAGACTAATCAGATTAATTCATTTAGATTTTCTCATTCATATAACCAGATAAAAAACTCTGACATTAAAAATGTATTTATCAAGAGTGACCAGGGGTCCATTTCACAAAGGGAGTTCAACAAACCCTGAGTTTGAGAGATAACTCTGAGTTGACAAACACTGCAATGAGAAACTCAGAGTTTTTCATTTAACAACAGCTGCTCTGAGTTAGTTTTATTAACACCGAGTTAGTTCACCCCGAGTTAACCATGAGCTACAAGACTTTAAAAAGCCATCATCAATGGGACCGAGAAACAACGAGTCACCATGACAACCGCTGGAAAAAAGGTCTCAGTTTTTTTCCTCACTAGAATTCGAAGTTCTAATGCAGATATACGTGATTATACAACGGAGTATTAGGTTCACACTGAAAATGAAACATTTGTGGAGGATAATTTATCTTTCTCCCTTCTTCTCTATGAGAATAAACTTGAAATGTCAAGAATACAGTCTAAATAAAGTCTCTTCAAAGTATGAATACTTATTTATTATAATGCTATGTTTATGTGCTAGAAGGGAAGGAATTTCCTTGTTGCTGAAGCCCACTCTAAATTACAAGGTCACTAGCTAATCCACACTAGGCATTGTGTTTTATAGAGTAAAGCTGGTTCACATTAATCTGAAAGACTCCAAGTTAATGTAATTTTTTTTTTTTACTTTATTCTCAAAACTGTAGCTACTTTGACTTTATTCTTGACATTTCAAGTTTATTCTCAAAGTGAGGAAGGGAAAAAATAATCATTTTTTGTCAGTATGGCCCTAATACTCCATTGTAGTGATTATGAGCACATTTTGAGGAAAAAAGTAAAGGACAGACAGGCAGCGTGGGTGACAATTGCTGAGAGTGAATGTGTAAGTTTTTATATTTTATTTATGCAAAACAGCAGCACATCCAATGCACACTCATCAAGATTATCAATTGGCTTGGCAAACACTTAAGATGAAGTATAAAAATGTAATTCAAACGTTAAAGCGCGTGTGTGTATTGTTTTATTGGTGATGTACGACTTGATGTGAACAATAATATATTAATAGGGAATAATATATATAGGGACTGCAGCGAAAAATCATAACGCTTCGATAGATACGTTTCCGGGAATGAAAAACGTCTAATTGGTGCCTTATCATGATCTCGTGGTGAATATCAAACTCCCTGCGAAGAAGCACATCCTCTTCGTCAATAAACGGACATGGCATGTTCGCAAAATACGAGATTGACAAAGCGAGTGGGATTTAATTCAAGGAAATTGGGCGCACGTACTTCTGAAAGGGGAGGAGACTGAGATAAACTCAGGGTTTCCAGCAGACCAGGTTAGGTTCAGAGACACTGTTCCCGCAGCAACTGACTCAGAGTTACACTAAACCTTCTTTGTGAAACAGGCTAGAGTTTACCCTGATACTCTGGGTTATTTAATCCCTCTTCCTGAAACCGAAAACCCCGAGTTGGCCTCATTTCAGGGTTAACTAACTCTGAGTTTTTAGAAAACCTGCTTTGTGAAACGGACCTCTGGCCAATAAGGGCAAAAAACACAAAACAAACAAAGACGTGTGATAGGCTTATTTTTTCAGCCCCAACAAGTCTGTTATTTTGTTTGCATTGTGTTTCAGTCACTTGTGTCTGGATTTAGGGGATTAACTGTTCCCTACAGACCCCAGGTCATGAAGATGATTACAGTATTTCAATACAGAGAGATTTTCTTACTTGGTTGTTTCTCCAAAAACTCCTGGAACTTGTTCCTTTCATACTCAACTGACTGCTGCATGAGATGAGGCCTGATGCTGCTCACGGCGAAGTTGGCCATGTCTACCTTCATCAGGTCCAGCACAGAAAATATGCCCCTGAATGCACGGCAAGCATGACAATTAGACTCAGAAGTGGAAAATGTAAATGTAAACTTCTGTGTTGTAAAGCAGAGAGAGAAAATTACATGATCTAAAAATAAAACTACAGCCTGGGCCGTGCAGGGCTATTAATAATCCAATTTAACGTCTTACTTCAGCAGAGGTACAATTTCAGTGATCTCCTTCAGCTTATTGATGTCCTCGTCTCTGCAGGGGGCGCATAGAGAGCCCATCATCCCAACAAAAAACTGGGACAGCCCACCAATGTCCAGAGCTCCGTTTTCCGCCTGCTGCTGAATTAGAGGCAGATCCAGAACCTCCTCAATACGTGAGCGAAGGTGGCCGTGGCCTGGCAGCAGGAAAGACAGCAGCGTCTGTATGTGAGAAGAGTGTGTGTTCAGAGAAGATTTTGGTTGGTTGGTTTATTCAAACAAATTAAAATATCGAATTCTGTTAAAAAAAATAGTAACAGTAAAGTCCAAAAAGAAACAGGATGAAGGAAAAAACAAAACAATTCCAGACACAAATGTTTGTTTTGTAATTACCCTGACGAATAAAAAAAAACCTGATCTGTATTAGAAGAAGTAAAATTAGAGTTAAAAAGCTTAAACATGTTTATTCCAACCAGAGAGAAGATCAGATTGAGTAAACTATCCACATACACCACACCTCTTTGATCTCAGCCAGAAGTTTTATAGCGTGCCCATATGATGGTGGATCCTCCTTCAGCTGAGCTTCCAAACAATCCCAGAATGCTTTGTGCATTATTTCCTTCACTTTACGCTCCAAGCTAAGACAAGACACATTCAGAAATATGTTTTAGAAAAAAAAAAATCCGTCAAAGAAAGATTACATGTAGCTAAAGCTAATTTTCATCTTTAGTGCCTCGGCATGGCAACACAACCATAAAAATATCAATAAATGTAGACTAAGTTCACAACAATGACAACAATAACCACAGAAAAAATAAATAAAATAAAAAAGAAACAATTTTGTTGATCAGAAATAAATCAATAAAACAAAAATAATCTAAATATAAATAGCTCAAGAAAACTAATATCAATGTTTTCTTCAAACTCAACAGAAAATGTCACCAATTAAAACTCCAGTCTCAAAGTTACACAACCCCCTTAACAGAGTTCCCATTAATCAGCTGTGGTCTTCACCTCACCAACCAGTCAAGGTTTTCATTGGTTGCATCAGGTGCGCTTGAGATGGAACATGTCAGATACTCAGATTGCTGAATGATGTTGAATGCTAAGTCAAGAGAATTGTCCAAAACTTTCAGAGGCGAGATCAATGGTTTGCTAAACAAAAGCATGCAAAAATATAAGCACTATTGGAAAGTTTCCAGTAAAAGGAACAGCTACTATTCTACCTGGGTGTGGCAGACAGAGGAAGCTGTCAATGAGGCAAAAGACCTGCAGCAAGTCTTGGTGGCACCAGGTGCTGAGGTTTCAGCATCCAGAGTATGGAGCACACTACATGCTGGATGCTCCTTGCTGTAACACCACTACTGACCCCAAAACACAAGAAAATATGTCTTCAATCTGCTCAACACTACATAAATAGGCCAACAAGGTTTTGGGATGCTGTTTTGTGGATTAATAAAATTAATTAATTGGAACTGTTTAAGATTATGGATCAGGTGTATTGGAGGAGGAAGAATGAAACATACGCTGAAAAGAACACTTTGGAAACAGCGAAGAATGGTGGTGGATCAGTGATGCTCTGGGCTGCTTTGCTTTCACATACAGCGTGTGGAGGCAAGATGGATACAACCAATTATCAGGAAACTCTGAGAGAAAATGTGATGCCGTCTGTGAGGAAGCTGTAGCTTGAGCATCACTAGACTTTCCAACAGGACAACGATCCAAAGCAGACCTCAACGCTTGGTATCAAAAGAAATCATATAAGATATTTAAGTTACCATCACAGTGACCTGACTAGAAAAAGGCAGTTGCAGCAGCCAAACCCAAGAGCATTTGTGAACTGGAGATGATGAATGTGCTGAGATTCCCCAGGAATGCTACCAGAAGCTGATGTCTGGCTGTTTTTCCAGCAGTTTATAAAAGCAAAAAGGTGCTTTATTAAGCACTAAACATGCTGGTCATAAAGGGCTTATATAATGTTGAGACTGCAGTGCACTTCTATTGAATTAGGAGAAATCACTTACAGTGCATTAGCTGTAATGAGCTTTTTGAAATTGTTCTTGTTTGATTTTTTTATTGCAAACAGCTGCTAGTTTGTACATTTTGCCAATAAATCTGATTTACAGTAGTAGTTGAATCATTTTGACTACAACAGTATAATACAGCACATCAGGTGGATTGCATCAATACACATAGTGATGTACTGCATGTTTTCACTGGATTTTAACCTGCAAACCTTGCAGCCCACATGGGGTAATGACTCTGATTAAGTCTAAACTCCTCACCTTCCTTCAGGAAGCTCTGTGGTTTTAACCTGAAAAGCCTGGTTGACCACTATTTCATGAGCCAAAGCCATGTTTGTGACTCCTTTAGCCGTCTCCATCAACTCCTCCACAGAAACAAACCGAGGAGGGCTGGCTGTGGAAAAAAATAGTTGGTTTTATAAAAAAAAGGGATTCTACTGAGTAGAACATAATATCAGCATATCAGAGCAGGTATTTTTCTTGAAATAGAACAAGGCAAATATGGAAGAATGCATTCAGTTTGGTGTCTTTGGAAAAAAAAAAGGCAGAAACCACTTGTACTCAATCATACAAACCCAAACAAGGCATATGTAGGGAAACACCTGTAAACACAGGGGTTTAATATCACTCAAGCTCCCATTTTCACCCTATATTTCTGTAGAAATGACCCTTTCCTGTCGCAGGTATTAGCAGAGCCATAAAGCTCAATTAATAAAATTATCATTTAAAAATGTATAATTTGGGGCTTAAGCTCAGTTGGAGGTCCTTAAAGTCCCTTTTTATAATTCCACTTTATTTTATAATCACTTTCAAATAATGGCTGCTATTGCTAAAATTAAACACATTAATTTAACAAATACTTGAGCAAATAAATAAATCTACATTGGGATGCAACTAGAAGAGGATTAAATGTTTTAATGATAATAAAAAAATACATTTAAAATCCTCTTTACTTATCTTATACTGCACTAACATTTCTTGTTTTAACTCCCGTCTCTGAAAAGTCACTGTGAAATGGTAACCAATCTCCGTTCTGTCTTCCTGCCACACTTCTCATGCTGTGATACAACAACGATAAAAATCTGATCATGTCTGGACAAAGAGATTGCATAAATCTGTTTATAAATGAAGGTTTTATCACTTAAATTTAAAATTAAAACAAATATCAGATAATGTGGTCCTTCATTAAGGACTGGGGACAGAGGGTGTAGCCTACATATATATATATGAAACCCCTTAAAATTCCCCTTAAAAAATAAATAGCAGCAGAGGTTAACACTCATCATTAAAGTCAACCCTTATTTTAAACTCCCTTTTCAAGCTCTCAAATGGGTCAACAATCTCTATTTTTTACTGTAAAAAAATACAGATGTCTTCATGCTCCAGAAAGCTAAGACATGTAGGTTATTAAAGTCAAACAACAGACTTTAGCATAACTGTTTATGTTCTTGTATAGATGCATAGTTATGTCAATAAAGCACTACAACCTAAGCTTGCTAAGGTATAATGTACAAAAGAAGTCCATCAGATCACAGTAGCCTCACACGCAGACTGTCTGAAGAGCATCTTTAAGGAGATATTTGCACCGGGTCACATTGCTAAGACTTTCTGGAATCATCCGTCCTTCACCTTGTGGAGTGTTCCCTCTATGAGGGCTCGGGGTATTTGCCCGAACCCTCTTCCTGACCGTCTCCTCTGAAGCATCCTGTCTCCTTTCATCCTTCGACTCCTTTTCTCTTCCACCCTCGAATCTGTCTGTCTCCTTTGGCATCCTGGATTCTGGACAGGTGACAAAGATGGTTCAGAATACAGTCTGCAGTCATTGTTTAATGTGCTTTTCAAGCTACACAAGTAGAGAAGCTACACTATGAAGCTATAATTGCGCAATGGCATGTAGTAAAAGCAGGGGAAGACTTGATGGTCTGTTTTTGTGATGCTGTAATGATGACATCATTACATGATGGACCGCGGAGGGGAAGAGTTAACGCGATGCTAAAGTGGCAAATACGGCAGAAGTAAACATAATGGGCACTGTGTACGTTTTCAGTTTTTTCTGCAACACTAACCTTGTTGTTGGCGAGGAAAAAGATGGGTTAGATGCGGAGCTAACTTATCTAACGTAACCGTTAGTCAGGGTGAACGCGACTCTTTGTCAACAATAACAAAGCCGTCGGACACAGCTACTCCTTCATAACACACATGCGCAGATTTCAGCCTCACGGATTTATTCACAAATTCCTGACTGTCGAACACCGTCTTTGATTGAAGGAAAGCTTTGTTTTATCCTCGGAAACACGAGCTTATTCTGATAACTGCCCTGTTACCTTTAACAAGCAAGCTCTTCCGGTATTGGGCGTGGTTAACGTAACGTCACTGCCAAGCCTCCTCCCGTGTTATTTCCATGTTATTTCCCGACATTTTCCCCATAGACATGTATGTTTATCAATGGTTTGCCCCCCCACTGTGCCCTTTGGAAAGACTATATTGTCTACATACAGACTAATATTCTTAGAAATTTCTCACTTATGTACTCAGATGTTCTTCAATGTGTGTAACTATAAAAAGAACTGCTTGAAATGATGCCTCATAAAGAAGCTATACAACCCTCTACAAATACCAAAGCTTTTAATATTATTGATGCCCTAGATTGTCATAAATGCTGATTCTTTTTCCTTTATTTTGATTTTTTATAAAACAATGAATAGTTTTGTCTGTAGCATGAAAATTCTGAATGGTCCAGTGTTTCATTTGTTAATGGAAATGTAGCTGTCATTCAAAATAAAAGAAATCTGGATTGTATCCCGTGATAGTTTATTGTAAAAATGTGAAATGTATTAAAATGTGATACGTTTTATTGTGAAAACGTGAGACCTAGGCCTACATAATATAATACACAGTGAAAAGGTTGAATATAAACCGCATTTGCTTATTAATGAGGAGATGTTAGAAAGAGGAGATAGAAAGAGATCCAGTAATTTTCTGCTTCAATAACTTATCAATGAAACATTGTTTCTATAAAACAGACATCTCACTGCAATCGCATCAAGGTAGACTGATCTACAATCATATTTTAATCAAACAAGCTGTCCTCCAGCTGATGTGTCACCTCGCAGAGACCGTCTAATAAAATCAAACATTTATACAAGAGTTCATGTCTCTCACTATAACGAAAAACTTAATAGAAATTGAAAATAAATTGAAAAATTGCTATCATTCTCTAAAATTAAAGTTAGAGACAGAATACAATAATAAATGTTTAAATATAAACACAAAGAACAGGGTTATGTATCAGCTACCATCTCTGCCTCACAAAATAAACATTTATTCTTGTTTATGTTGAATCTTTATCCCAAGAATTCATTACATGGATTGATCATAGATTTAAATGTTTCTTTGTCTTTTGGTAAAACTGGGAGAGAAAGAATCTGGTTCTCAGATTCTCATATAATCAGATAAATCCTTTAGTGAATAGAGGCAAGAGAAACAGTTCTGAAGTGACATTATCTCTGTTTTGTCTTTAGAATTAAGAGCATCAATAACAATTAAAGGTAAGACATGGACCAGAATCTCATGATATAATGCCCCTTTCATCAAATTTATTGACAATTGAGTATAAAGGCCAGAGAAAAATCCCTTTCTGGTACATTTTATATTAAACTGAATACCTCATATGCCAGCCAATGCCTCTGTCAATTCATCAAATGCAAAAGAACCAGATGTATTTTCTACCCAGTCATAACATAGATTTCCTGATATATACAACACACTTATTATTCTAAATTTGGGAGTTATATGAAGTAAAATTGTGCTTGACAACCACTTTACATTATAATAGAACCCATTGAAGGAACTTGGATGATTTGATAGGGAACTTACTGACACACCCCCCCAAAAAAAAGGAAAACTATCAGACCTTCAGAAAATATTTCTGAAAATATGAGTAAAGTTCAAACCCTGGCTAGATTATGAGTGACACACTTTGAAAACAATGTTGTAGGACCTCTAACACCCACACGAAATTGTTGAAAAATTGTATAATATGGGACCCTTGAAGTATGTTTAAAATGGGTAAAACCTGCTGCAACCAGGAATTAAGCAGAGTTTCTTTGGTCCATTCATAATATTTAGGTTTATTCCATATTCCAAGTCATATTTGCCCATAAAAATTTAAATAAAATTTAAGAATGGTCTCTGCTTATTCTTTATTACAATTCTCACACTACAATTATTTATTATTTGAGATTGGTTTATTGAAAATGCTTCATCTTTTGAGTCAAGTTTCTGCCATCTATCCTATTTGCTCCTATTCACCAGGTGCAGTCACTGGCCCATCCCCCCAATCCCAGTTTACCTGGTTTGAAACAACCAACATTTTCTATTAAGTTTCAGCTTTATTCTCTTTATTTCTCCTACTTTATTTTATTTTGTGTGGAATAATAATACAGCAAACATACATTTACAAACTCACAGAAGAGTTTTTTCATATAATTTGTTTACAATCCTCACCAGTCACTAATAAACGACTGTAAAACAATAAAGAACAAAACAGTTAGGCTACACGGGGCCATCTTAAATGAGACACATTTAAGACCAGCACTTTTCCTGTTTTTATGTTAATAACATTAATAATTCTGCTGAAATAAATACATTACTTTTACTAAAGAACAGCACATTAGTAACGCATATCTACAGCACATTGATGGCAGAATCACCAAAGTACTGGTTGAAGACCTCTGGGTGGGCTTGGTAAAACTGTCTGAGGCGGCGCTTTCGCTCTTTGCCTGACATCATGGCATCCAGGTGGATGCTGTTTAAGAGTATCAACAGTTCCTGGTTTGTAGTTTTCTTTACAGAGTCTGCACGAGTCCTGGTGGAAACCTGTTGGCTGAGTGCAGCACCTGAGTTATAAATCAGAAAAACAAGGAAGCAACAGATTATTTTTGTATCATCATCTACATTACCCAATTTGTTCTGGACACTTGGATGCAGTGGAACAAGTTGCAAAAACATCTGTTTTAAGAGACTGTTAAGGTATCTAAAAGAAACGACTGAAATGAGTTGCATTTATAGTATGAAACATTTCGGGATGACATCTAGTAATTTATCTCTAAATATGCAATAGAAACATTAAAGCCTTACTTTAGAAACAAAGTCAACTCTGTCAGTTTGAGCTCCTGAAGTCAAGACAGTTCCTCTGGTTAAAAAGCCTATCAAAACATCTGATTCCAAATGCTGTTGGCTTTCCTAACTCAACTAAGTGAAAATTACAGAGGTTAATTTGAACTTTTAGCATTTCAAGTTAACCTTTTAAGTGCTTGGTTGCATTTATGTCACATTTGTATTTGTATTGCACCTATACAATACTTTATTTTAGAGGTACATGTCTTCTCTGTTAGTGAACCAAAAGACATTTTTCCACTTTAATGGAAAAAATAGATCAATTCTGTGATATTACATTAGCACTAAAATCACAGGTCACTGATCCAGAACAAAATTTCTGGAAGCTGCACCCAACTTCCTCATCTTTATCATCCTTATCTTCAACTTTATACTGTGTTGCATTCACTTGGAAGCAGCAACTCAAAACTTGTTTTTATAAAAGTCTAGTTTCATCAGCAGTTAAAGTTAACTTGGAGAAATAGGCTAATAAAGATTTGCCAGCATGTTGTTTCAATGGTCATTTTATTTGGCATTCTCTCTGGTTTCCAGTTTCAAATTTGTTTTTTTAAGTGAAGTTAAAAATATTAAATTTAGCAACACACAAACACAAATTTCTCACTTGATGATTCGGACGGTACACTGACATTGGTTCTGCAAAAGAAGCCTTACTTCACTGGAACAAGTTGTCTTAAAAGTACATGTCCTCACGACAACACGTAGTGCAGGAATTTGCATGTCGACACACCAACCATTTTGAATGCACACTGACTAATTCAGCTAAGAAATCCAAACGGACATTAACGAAGGAAGCGTTGAAAGAAAAACCAACAGAGCAAGACCTAACACAAGAGTCAACTTCGGACTGACTTTTACTGATTGGAGAGATCTCAGAGAAGAGGCAGAATGCAGGATGGTGCTGAATTAGCCCTCATTCAGTAAAAAATCTGCCAATGTCTAGCCATGCTACATAGCTGCATATTTGCAGTATAATGTATCAAACTAGTGTAGGTCTGTAGTTGAGCTGCAGATGAGGAAAATCATTTGGGATTTGAGAAAGAAATGGGCTTTAAAGTATCTTCCTAATACAATGGTGTGCTAATGAGAGCTTCAAACTGAGGTCCTCAGACATTATTACACTTTATTGTATTTGAGTGCAGTTCATTATTAATTTTTTTACAGTAAGTCAAATGTCTAGAACAATTTTAATTTTTTTCAGAAATGTTATTTTGTTTCTTTTTCACCAGAGCATGACACAGAAATTTCATTAGGATAAGAGGTAACCATTTCTACTTTTTACCGAAAGGAGAATAAGATATGTTCTTTAAGATGAAAATTATTTCTAAACAAAAAAGAAAAAAAATCTGCTTATGTCACAACAGAAAAAAAACTAGTGAAATTTGTTGCATCAAAATTAAAATTTCAGAAAAATAATATTACATGTTTAAAATATTCAAGATGATATGACAAGAAAAATGAAGCATTTAAGTATTTTGGATTTGTTTTTAAATAAAAAATTGTGACAAAAGTGAAAGTTTCACACTTATTTACTAAAAATAGTCTATCAGCTTAATAAAAATTGGTCACTTTTAACTATAAATTTTAAGAATATAAAAGTTAAAACTTGGAACACATGAATGTCCTTTTAAGTTTAATAACCCATCATTACTTGTTCCAAGTAATAAAATATATATCACACTGAATCATTGGAAAAAAGTCTACAGAGACTAGTATAACCAGTATAACCTCCATTAAGTTAGCTTTACTTAATATTAAATCTAAGTCCAACAAGTCACTGTTAGTTAATGACTTAATCATTTCTCATACTTTAGATTTTCTTTTTCTAACAGAAACATGGTTAACAGAAGATACAAGTGCTACTGTTCTTAATGAAACAGCCCCTACTCAGTTTAGTTTTATGAATAAATGTCGAACTGGAAGGAAAGGAGGAGGAGTAAAAGAACCGACCCATGTTGGAGGTCACATTCTGGACCTGGTTATTTCTAAAGGTGTTGATATTTCCTGTGTTTCAGTCACTGACTTGGCCTTGTCCGACCATTTTTGTATTTTGTTTGACTTATTTATCAATCAGAATGTCCAAACAACTTACTTCTCGGTGAGGGAGAGGTACATTACTGAGAGAACAACCTCAGAGTTTATCAAGGCCATATCTGTTTTTCAAATAACAACTGCAGACTTAGTTGATGGACTATTGGATCATTTTAATATGAAAATCCTGTTATGGATGCTGTTGCACCAATAAGAATCAAGAGCACCATAAGTAAACAGAAGACACCAAGACGAAATACCAATATGGTCGCAAATCTAAAGAAGGAATCTAGAAAAGCTGAACGTAAATGGAGGAAAACTAAACTTAAAATTCATTATGATTTGTACAAACAAAGCCTGCAAAATTATAACAATGAGCTGTTC
>JBAMHX010000011.1:3857178-3878871 GCA_037177515.1 Pseudomugil tenellus
TTATTTCTGTTTGAACATCTGTAATGCTTTTAATGTTTTTATGTAAAGCACTTTGAACTGTTGTGTACATGAAAGGTCCTGTACAAATAAACTTGCCTTGCCTAAATGTCAGGATTTGGTCACCTACCTGTCACATCAGGTTGTTTGCTCTGAGTGAGGCTTGCTAGCTTTTCGCTCACTTCTTTGTGCAGAGCTCCGGGAATCTAGACCAGAGGAAAAAAAAGTGTTTTTTTTTCTTTATGAAAACGTTTTCATGACAAAAAATTGTTTGATGATTAATTTACATTAAAGCATTTTAAGTCGTAAAGTTGAACTGTTATGTCTTCTTTCCACTACTCAACCTTTAACCTATCTGGACCCATCTGATGACACAATTTAAGCACCACACCACTAAGATTTTAGAGCAAAGATAATAAGCAGTTGGCTGATTAAAGATTAAAAAAAGCCAGTACTCAGCTTGAAATATTGATGATATAAATCAGCAACTAAGGCAGAAATCTGGGACAATTCATGGACTCAGATCTGGTTTCAGCGTCATATTAGGACAGTTGGGAAGTCGGTTTGTTATCACTCTCAGCATGATTCATCTTCAGTAGACTAGATTACCTTCACACTGTCCTTTCAAGTCTCACTAAAAAGTTCAGACAGCTGCAGATGGTCCAGGATGCTGCTGCTCCAGTTCTCATCGAGGATCTAGTGGATCACACAACTCTAGTCCTCTGACCTTTACTCTGGTTTTTAGTTTGTCAAAGAATTCATTTTAAAGTCCTGCATATAGATTGTAAAGCACTGAAAGGTTTCAAGCCAGAATACAAGCAAGATCTTCTCATACATTATTTCTCAGGTCATCACGATCAAATCTACTTTCTGTTCCAAGTCCGAACTAAACATAGAGACACTGTTCAGTTTTATGTTCCTCACATGTGGTACAAACTCATAGAAAACTGCAGGTCTTCTGAAACACAAATGGTTTAAATCAAGGTAAAAACTTAAATAAAAACAAAAACAACAGTTAACTTTTGATAACTTATATAACTTGTTATTAGTTTAGCTTTTTATCCTTTTTATCATCTTTAATTCTTCCTCTGCATCCCACTATAATGCTTTCAATGCTTTATGTAGAACACTTTGAATTGTTTTGCATGCAAAATATGCAAACAACAAGGAAGATTTTGAAAGAGAATTTCTGCATTTAAGGTTATAAATTATTTTCAAAAAGGATCTTGTAAGGATCTACTTGACCATCAGGTGCAGGGTAGTTAGACAAAAGTCCTCTGCTCCCTGATTGGGCAGCTTGATTTGAGAAGTTGCCTCTTTTTAAGTTTAAGTTTTAGCTATTTAACTGAGAATGTGGGTTTTTCTGTACCCACTCTTAGATTCTCCATGTTGTGCCTTGGTACCTTCATCAGGTGAATCTGTACTGTGATGATGCTGTTGAAGATTATTAATTTATTCTTATTCTTTCCATAAGATTTGGTTAAATGGCTTGATTTTTACATCCATGTGTATAAATGATGCTTAACAGAACAAAACGGGTCTTTTCATTCTTCTTTCATTCTTTGGAAAACATTCCTTGCCAAGAATAAAACTTAAAGACAACCTTATTGTCAGAGTGTTTCAGTCTAGATGCATCTTCATGCATTTGAAACTATCTACAAGCACAGATGTATATGTTGCTGAATATTGCTGCATGTTCAGAGTGAGGAGGTTGGAAATGTCTCCTTTCAAAGGGTAGTGCACTCATAGTATTACTTTGTGATGAAATCCAACTACACTGTGAAATTTGCATTTACATTTCTTTTAAAGGAGGACTATCACAAGAAACAAAAAAATCCACAGTAAACACTGACCACTACCAGTCAAGATGGCATTTGCAGGCCCCCCTCCAATATAGAGATACTCTCCTTGCAGTCATAGAAACCACACAGACGATACAGATGTACAGATCTGAGCTTTTTTGATCCGATACTGATTTACAAATTTTAGATAAGACGTATTATCTAAAAGACGATAAGACGTATTTGTGCTTCTGAGGGTTTTAAAAGTAACACCAAACTTTATTCTTTTCCTCCTAATCAGCATCTGGAGACAGAAAACACTGCTGTTTGAATCAGCATCACTTTCCATTTTGATGGCGGCTGCTGAGATGCTGTTTGTTACTATTTTAGGCCTGTCTCCATCTAGACCCCTCATTGCCCTCAAAACTCTCACCCCAAATGCTTGCAGAAACTAACAAATAATAACAAATAATTTTACAAAAAGCATGGGATATTAATACTTACACTTTAATTCTGCACTGAGAGGCTGCACTCTTTTTAAAGTTCTCATTTATGGTCATGGCACTGAAAGCATATTGTTACCTTAAAGATCTCTTTTATGTTGCTGAGCATAAAGACCAACAAGAGGTCTTCCTTCTCCTTTGTGAAAGTCTTGCTGTGCAGTATTGCCCGGGAGAAAGACTTCTTCACCGCCAGCTTGTTCTCCATCTACAGAAATGTCAGCACATCCTCAACATCTGTGGCAGAAGCTCATATTCATTCACTAATTGTCTGAAACACATTAGATACCTAAGCTATATAGTCTTTAAATGTATTTTCCAGGTATGATAAAATGATTAACTCTCACCTCTTTGTCTACTTTTATCCCTTGTGGATCAGCTGCTAAAGACATAAACGTGAGCAACCTGCGCAGTTCGTCTCTGCTGCTCCCCGGCAGCAGCTTCAGACACAGCTGCATTGCCTCTAAAGCTTTATCCAACTTGGCATTTACTAAAAACAAGCCAGAAAGAAACGGAGCAAGAAAACAGAAAGAAAACTTTTAGGTTAGAAGCTCCTCTATAACCATAACATCTGAGCTTCTTACCCAGCAGCTCAGTGATGGCTGTATAGACATCAGTCCAGTGCTGCGGCAGAAGAGGAGGCCGGTTTGTGTGGCTGTAGTGTTTGACCAGAGTTCCGTACAGCAGCAGCTTACACTGAGCCAAACCGCTTTGGGAGAGATGAGTGTGCTGCTCCCTGAAGTGAGCTGGATTGGATATAGTGCATATTTAAACACTGCTGGTTTTTATCTGTCACATGTCACAAGCTTGTGGATGAGAACAGAGCACTTGCCTTCCTCTGGCATGCTGCTCCCTGGTGGCTCTTGGTCACTACGCATCGTCTCTTGAGGAAAACAGTGAGGCAGCTCCCTGCTCAGCTCCACCACCGGCTGATCAGGAAGGAAGTCCAAACAATCCAGAGCAGCACAGAGCCAATCATTGTTCCTTAGAAGCACAGAAAAAAACACCCAATTTGAATCAAAGTTTATATAAAGAACAGGTTGAAGAGTGAAGAGTTAGTGAAAAGTTTGACTTATTTCTGTTTTAAATTCAGCTCTTTTCCACATTCTGGCAGCTGATTCAACTTCATGTCTATGTATGAGACCAAAGCAGGAGGTGGATGGTAAACTTTGCTCTGATAGAGTTGGAAAAGTAATCTTTGTCCACCCATTCATCAATTTTCTACCACTTATCTGGCCAATTTACAAGGGCAGCAGCTTTACCCTGTGCCCACTTCTTCCAGCTCATTCAGGGGGATCCAGTGGTATTCCGACACAGTCAAAAGATGCAGTCTTTCCAGCGTGTTCTGGGTCTGCCTCTATGTAAGAGGTAACTAAAGCACCTCATCCAGTAGGCGTCCTAACCAGATGCCTGAGCCACCTCATCTGGCTCCTCTCGATGTGGAGGAGCAGTAGTTCCACGGACACAGAGCCTGTCTTAGGTGACCGAGCTTCTCTCTCAGCAGAAGTCCAGAAACCCAACAGAAGAAACTTCGGCAGCTTGTATTAGAAATATTGTCACTACAGATCACAGTTGTCAGACAATGGTGTCCAAGAGCCACTATCCTGCACATTTCAGTTCTTTCCCTCTATGGAGCTAGATTTTTTTTTTTTTTTATTATTGAATGCAAGAAAATATATTCTGAGAGGAAAAAAAAACTTTTAGAAGGAAAAATCTATACTTTATAGTATTTTTTCACATTGATAACAAACAGTAATAGTTTGAGTAAAAAATAAGTTTTGACATCAAATATTCTATCACAGTATATATAAAAATATTTTATATTTTAAATAAATTTATATTTCTTTAAAAAATAATTTAAAAAAAACATTTTTTTACTCTCAATTATTTATTTTCTTTGCTCTCAAAGTGAAATTTTTACTTTAAATACAATTTCTTCTCTCTCAAAACCTTTTTGCTATTGCTCTCACATCCTCAATTTTTGCTATTGTCTCAAGTTTTTTGCTATCTAAGTGAAAACTGTGCAGTGTGGGTTCATGGTGCTATTGGCAATTCTGATCTGAGCTGGATCGGGATGATGGTACCGCCTTCCTCATTCCATCAGTCTGTTAAAGCCATGTCGCTCAGCTTCAGACCTGCAGGTCTGTGGATATCTTCCTTCCAAAACCTTTTTCGCTCTCAGATTGTATATTTTCTTGCATAAAAAAAGACTAATCTATCTCCATATCCCTGCTCTGATGCAATTGACAACAGAGGTGAACAAGATCGATTGGTACAATTCAGAGCCAATGCTTGTGAACCAGAGGTCAGTCAAAGTGAGAGTGGGGGAACATTTTTACACAAGGAATCCACCTAATGGAAAATCTCATCACTTATTCTGTTAAATCTTGTCGGTCAGTTTATGCTTTGGTCACTGGATTTTCTGGTTAGAGTATTAACCCTTTAATGATTAAAGTGTCATCTTTAATACATAGAGTTTTTGAGACATTTTGCATCACTTTATAGTCAAAACCCAGTTGCAAACCATATGATACTGGTCTCCTGCCCCCTCGTGAACACCACAAAGCAGAGGACTACACGTTACAATATTTTGACTTTTATCTACACGAATAGACTGAGTAGACTCTGTCCTTTTATCTATAAAAAATATAGTAAATGGCTTAATTTTGATTTATAGCTTATATCTTAAATGCTGTATTTCTACATTCTGATTTACCCTTAGTCCTCTAGCTGCCCCATTAAAAGTAACATTTTATTATGTAAAATTAATTATTATAAAATGGTTTGTAAATATTCAGCACTCCTCTCAACCTGAGCCAAATACTTTACAGCCCCTTTTCCATCACAGATACTATTTTGTTTTTCCAGGCTTTAAAAAGACTTCTGCACATTTCCACTGACATTATGCAGATAAAAATAAACTTTCCTGAAAAACAAAAGACAAAACCATAATAAAAACAAAAAAAGTGAGCAGGTCATGGGTATCAGTTTTTTTTGTGTTTGTATTTTAGTGATTTTACTTTATGTACTGCAAAATATAAAATTAAATGTATAACTTGTAAGGATATTGCCTTATTAATTTTTTTCTCTTTTTTACATGATTATTTTTCTCTTTTTAACTCTTTGTGCATTTCTTGTAAAATATTTTCATGGTTTTCTGTTATTTTGAACATTCAAAGAACAGGAAACATAAAGAAACATCTTTCTGTGTGATTCGTGATTAAACTTGTAATCATACATTTCCAAAACCAAACATACTGGGAGTTCCTGAAGGCCTTAAGGATCTGCCTGTCCAGGTGGTTGCTGCTGTAGATCAGGTCAGGGTTACCATGACCCATCATGTTAGCTTGAGGTGGAGATGTTGGGTTCTGGATGAACTGCAGCACATCTTCCAGCATGGGAAGCTCCACTAGGTTTAACAGCCGACGGAGGGTCTGCTCCTGCCACACCTCGTCTACCACTGTGGGCGAAATGTATTAAATAGTTTACATTGTAGCTGTAATAAAGAATAGAACATTCCCATAACTTTGCTTGTGCTCGCTCTTACACTAAAGTTGTCTTGTGAGTGCAAGCGGTTCAGCAAACAACCATGTGGAATCTTTTCATGCACACACTGCAGGGGGAAATTTGTATAATACAACTAACAGAATCATATGTGTGGCTGAATAACTGAATTTAGTTAAATGTTTTTGGAACTTTATGATTAGTTTGGTTCATTGAACCAGAAATTAGGCCTTCATGAGATCTTTATTTGACAAAGCTCAGATCTTCAACTAAGATGCTAAAAAAAAGAAAAAAAAAACTTTTAAAAAAAGTGCAAAGTGCATCCACATCCAATAATGTTTACAGTTTACGATAACGTAAGTGGTGGAGTTGCACTGAACCTGTAAATTCATCCTTCTTATCTAGCAAAGTTTCTTTTCAAATAGTTTGACTTATTTTATCAGATTTGCTCATCCAGAACAACTTTTCACCCAAAATATAACCAGGTAACCATGGTAGCAGGATGTAAATCTCAAGGTGTTGCTCCTTTCCCAAAATATACAGAGAAGTGATTCCTAGCATAGTACATGATAAAATTCCTTTTGTAAGAGGAAAAATGTGATGGAAGGACATGATCACACGACTGGCTTACATGACTGTGGTAAAGCAGAGTCTGTCAGCACTCTGCTGGGGCTCAGGCTGCCTGCGAGTGGCTCCAATGAAAGGTTAGTACTGAGACGAGTCTCAAGTTGGTCAGTCAACACTGGTGTCTCACAAACTTTGACAGGGGGGGACATCTCAGTGGGACATGTCTGCTGTTCCAGCCTGGGACAGAAAACAGATGGTTGAGAGCTTAAACTGATGATGTTTAAGCTCTCAGCCGTTTCTGTGAATGAAGCCAAACAATGCAACATTGACTATTTTTACTGTTTGATGACTGGAGTTGCTAGTGTCTTTGTTCCACGTGTAAAAAAGATCCATGTGACTTCTAAAGCAATATTTAACTCAATACCTGTTTGGAGGAGTACTGCCAAAGTAATTTTGAATCCCACATGCAAGCACGCCTCTTTCCAACTCATCAACTGATGGCATACACTCAGTTACAAACCTGTGTAGACAAAGCCAAGCTAGCTTTATTTATAAAGCACTTTAAAAATAGCAGACACTACTGAGCAAAGTGCAGAACTCTGGACTAAAATTCTGTTTAAACAAATACTAACATCAGAGAATGATAGCAACACATTCATCTCTCATTATGAACCAGTTCTTCCATGAAAAGGAGTATAAGATCTAACCTGTAAAGGGCGCTCTTGCTGTCCTGAAACACATCCTGCTTCTTGTTTTTGCCGAATATTTTAGTTTCCACTGGCTCAAACACGTTGCACTCAAGCAAAGACTGGCACACATGCACCACTTTGTCACGTGATACAACAGCACCTTTAGTTTTAACCAAACAGAGGAGTTAAATATGTCAAACTGGGCAAACAGAAGGTGATTCAGGTTAAGTAGAAAGCTCAGATGTGAATGTTAATAAAAAATAAACAAACATCAATCTTTCATAAATTCTACTGTGTGTACAACCCATAGATTAACACACACCTTCACATTCCTTGGCATGAGTAATGTAGCCTGCCACCACATCCACAGCCTCTGAGCCGAGGAAGCAGTCATTGTGGGACTTTAGGTGGACTAGCCTGCGCTTCACCGTCACTGTGGATCTAAGATGGAAGATGAGGCTGCTCCAGATGGAGGAAGATTGTGTTGACTTGGTGGCTGCTCTAGGTGCTGAGAAAAAAAGCAGAGAGAAACATAAAGCTCACTGAGAATAAACCTGGTTTCTACAAGTAATCTACAGCAGATTAACAGAAAATGGGACTGTGCTTCCGTCACATCTCATGCTGTGAAAACAGAAAAGATGCAGCACGTTGATGAAATGTGAAAATACATAAGGCAAAAACACAAGTTTCACAATTCTAAGGAGCTTGAAAGTTAACAACGCAGCAATATTCATCAGTCTGAACACTGTTAGAAAAGCTTTCTTATCCTTTCTTTAAGTAGGATTTAGGAGCAGTTGAACAGATGGATCAGCTGACGATTCAGATGCAGGTTCTGTCAAATACTCTCCATATTCACAGTATTGTATTTTTTTTTATTTCTGTCACTTTTTTGTTTTCAACTTGTCCATTTTCTAAAATATTTTAGTGATGCTGCAAACCATGCAAAGTTTCCAGCTTACAGCTCATCTTGTAACTTCAAACTCATCTGTTATTTTTTTGTCTGTCAAATTGTGCTAACAGGTATTTCTATAGATGCAATAGAAGAAACAGGCAAAATGATGGATCTTTGTGACAAGGAGTGGGAGACAAACATGAAAATAAACTGATTCTTTACCAAATTGATTCTGATATGTTGACACAACACTGTCTCATCTCTTGAGTTAGATACTTTTTTTAGCTTACATATTAAAATCAATCATGAGTAAGCATTTGTGAATAAAAAATATTTTTTGTAGATAACAATAGCTGGTCTGAGAACTGTTGAAAAAAGTTGCAAATGTCACAAAAAGAAACACTTTAAATACCTCTAAACAGCCTGGAGAACTGTAGCCCCGAGACTACTTCAAATAATTACAAAAAAGTCGGGCTGCTTGGAAGAAAATAAAAAAATCCAATAATATTAAAGATTAATCAAGACCTTTGAGCAATACTTTGACAGGACATAGATAGAAAACTTCAAAAGCAGGAACTTAATTAAGATGAACTTCTTCAAACTAAAGTAAAATCAGAAAATTGCCACAAATGTAATATTATGAGCACAACTAAATATCGGATTATCATGTGCTGCGATGTTGTAAGCAGAAAATTTGTTTGTTGACCCCAAGAAGAAACAAAAGGTTCATCGCGTGTATTACGGCCTCTTGGAGCAGCAGAAACCACAAACAACTCAGTCAAAACATGAATTAAATGGACTCACCTTGAGGACGCATACACAGTTTCTCTGCAAGGTTCAACGCAGCAGCTCTTTCTTTTATTGAAGCCATGTTTGTGGAAAATTCAAGCCGTTTTATCGGGAACTAAATACTTTAATTGTGAACAGGCGGATGTACAAACAGAAGGAAGCAACTTGTGCAGGTACGTCCCAAGCACATTACCTGTGCGAGATGTGCAGCTTTAATTGTTCGCCGCTAGATGGCAGCAGTCACAAAGTAAGACCTGTTCAGCATAGCGTAATTATATACTGTCAATGGCATAGACTGTAAAAGCTTATGAGAAACAAATCAGTAATTTCAAAATAATAAGACATTGACTGAAATAGATTGTCTAATCTCCGTCTGGGATGGGCTTTGTCCTTAGGATAAGATAAGTTTATGGCTGTCATGGAAAAGATAGGACAATTTTTATTTAATTTAAAATGGATAAAATTCAATGTGGTATTAAACAATAGTATTATTTTTCTTCATAGAATAAATTTTAAAAGCTTTTGTCTAATATATTTTCTTGAGTAGTGTAATATTGACTCATATGTATTGATTTGGATAGCTAATTTAACTATAATTTTATAAATGTAAGATAATCCATTTTTATATTTTGAGGAAAAAAGAGAGAAATCAACATGTTTGTATTTCTCACCTTGGAGTGCTTAAACCCTTTCAAAAATTCTTGATGTTATAAAAAAATTCCATTCATTTATCCCATTTCTATACGGCTTAATCCAATTCAGGATGGCGAGGAAGCTGGCGTCTATCCCAGCAACTAGCAGGTGAAAGGCAGAGTACACCCTGGACTGGTCTCCATCACAGATTATAGGACAGTTTTCCTATTAAACTTAGAGTTGCCAAGATTGTACGTTGATAAGGAAGTCAATAAACTTATTTAAAAGAAAAAATTTAATTAATGGCATAAGTTAAAAACAAAACAAAAAAACAAACAAAAAAACCCCCACTGAAACCCGCCAAGATATTCGGCATCAACATTCCTCCGTTGTCATAGTAACCAAGGAGAATCTTAATATTTCACTGCTGTAGATTTTGTTGATCAGATTAGCCTATATTTATGTTTTTCTTCCTTCTAAAAATCTATACATTCAAACTAACAAGTTCAGCAACCACATTTTTAAAAATTGTATTAATTGTAATTTTTAATTGTAGTAGGGACCTAATTTAAATAACAGAATAAATTGATGAATGTATGCTTAATTGCGGCCGATTGTTTTAAGATGAAAATATGCTATGAAAGAATGATATTTACAGAAAAATAAATACTAATACGTATCTCATTCTTATGCCCATAAACTGTATGGTTATGACTCACTACGTTAAAGTTGCGGAAGAAAATATCTTATGAAAAGAAAAGAGCTGTTTGCACAGTCTTGCTAACAGGGATATTTACTTACGGTAGGCTAATAATATCTACTTTTTAAGACATATTTGATCAAATTTGATACGAGTCAACACATCATTTGATTAATATGTTAACATAAATGTGTAAACTTTTAACCTTTTCTGCGTTTATGGGCACCGAGCGTGTTTTATACATGAGCTCACTATGCTAATGATGAATTTTTGGCTAGTAGTTAGCATAATGCTACTTTACCCGATTTCCCATTATATTTTTGCACGTGACTTTGAGAAACCTGTTAATACACGTTAAAAATCATTAAATGTTTTTAATGAACTCAAAGTGCCGAAACAATAATTCCCCTTCATTTTCTACAAAAAACGTTTTTGTAAGGCAGATGCATTATTGTACATGATAGTGACTTGGTCAGCTAATGCTTTAGCTGAGTATTTTGATATAAAAGTGGATTAAGGTTCGACAATAGTAAATATCACACATAATGTTGTTGATCAGGTGTTTCAAAACGGGTCATACCAAAGTATTAGATTAGTAAAAGACAAAATAAGGAAAAGAAAATCTAATTTTGGAGAATTGTACTTTAGTTAGTAGTTGTCCCTTGACTGTCTTCCCCATGGGTTAATGTTTCTAGAGCTGCAATACGCATTAGAAATTGCTAAAAAAAAATTTAGGTAGCACTTAAAAACTGATTTTAAGTTAGTTTCAGTATCATCGCTGTCTCGATCTCCAATATAGCTACTAAAATTCCACTAAATGACTAATAAAAATGGTTAAATATATTTATTACAATTTATAGTTTACTGACTTTAAAAAACAAACAAACCCAATATTAGGTTTATAATTGGCAGCTCATAGTGAGATTTAATTGGTCTGTGTGAATTATAGCCTCAGTTTTCTGTAGCTGCAGGAGTGGCACCTGGTGTGATCTTCTGCTGATGTATCTGCTTTAAGGTCGGACGTGTTGTATGTTCAGAGATGCTGTTCTGGATGCATGAGCTGTAACCAGTGCTTGTTTAACTTTGCATTCGTACCATCTTTAACCTTTCTGCTCATTTCTCTCTCATCACTGGATGTTTTGTCTTTTTAAGACTATTCTGTAAACTGTAGAGATGGTTGTGTCTGAAAATCCCAGAAGATCAGCAGAAATCCTCAGACAAGCCTGTCCAGCACTGGCAACCATATCATGTTCAAAGTTGCTTACATTCCCTTTCTTCCTCGTTCTGATGCTCGGTTTGGACTTCATCAGGTCATCTTGACCATGTCGACATGCCTAAATACAGAGTTGCTGCCATGTGATTGACTGATTAGCTGTTTGTGTTAACAAGCAACTGAACAGATGTACCTAATAAAGAGACCAAATAAACAAGTTAATATATTTAATTGAGCTAAAAGACCACTTTTTGGCATCATTCCAAACATCTTAAAGATTTCTCTGTGACCAAGGTCTAATTCACCACCAACAACTCACGATCACATGCCGTTTGTTGCGGTTGATTTAATCTTTTACGATCAGAGCTTGTGTTTATCTTTTTGTCCTTACTTTACAAAGCAGTTTTAACAATGCTCACCCAGAGGGATGTCCGAAATAATGCTGCAGTTTAATGGCTGTCAGTTCATTGTGGCGCACAGATGGTGGTTAATACTCGCTCATATGAATCACAGGAAAAGAAACTAAAAATACTGCGCCTTACTCCCTTAGTCACAATCACACTTTCACATCCACATTGTGTTCTTCAGAGTCACTTTGACACTCTGAAACACATTTGCACTTATCCCTCCTCAGCCTGGGGTCAGTGTCATTTTATGATAGTAGACAATTCTATCAGGGATCATTTAATTCTTCAATGTGATTGATTCAAGCGCAGTTTAAATGGGAGAAAAAAAAGCTCTGTTCTATTAAGAGATCAGTGGCTAGTGGAGACCTCCCACTTAAGTAGTTATATTTTCCACTTGGTGTGCATTTGTGTGTTTGTGTCACTCGTTTTTTTGCTCATGTAGAGGGTACAGGCGGTTGGAAATGACCATCTACAGGTCAAATTAAATAAGGTAGATAATTTAAAAAGCATTGACAGTGCAATTTGTTCATCCAGTGTTATTGCTCTGACCCCTTTTAGTGTCAATGGGCAGGTTCATTTGAACCTAGATGGCTTATCATGGTGTTATTATCTCACTGCAATGGAAGTGGTGTAAAACAAAGAAAGAAAACCCTAATGGTCATTTCAAAGGCATTAGGTTACCTCATGGTGATTGAGAAGCATTATGAAGCTTTAATGTTCTAAGCCATTATTCCTAGGAAAATAATTTAGCAGTAATAGCAGATGAGGAAGTAATTATAAGCCTGTAAGTGGAAAATCAGAGCATTACTGCTTATTAAAAAAACAATTCTATTAACAACCTTCAACAAAATGTTTTTAATCTGAATTAACAGGCCCAGTGGGAATATTGCCTGCAGCACCATGGATCCTAGTGCAGACACTGGGATACTACCCAGCCACACTGCTGTAAGTTACAACTTTTAACAGATTGAGCTGCAGTAAGACTGATGAGCGTCAGATGATTCGTTCACCAACTTTTTTCATACTTTACAATGCCTAATTAGACAGAGATGCTACAGCATGGAAAAAACACTTTTACTTACTTGGATTGTAATTGTGTATTGTAGATGTAGTATTTTATGTTTATTCCTGTCATCTTTATTGAATTTATCATGATAATTCACACAACGTATGTATAAATATGTGTATATTTATTGTACTACATATACATTTGTATACGTAAACAGTACATGCACCACAACCGTTTTGTATTTTCCATTTTCCTCTCAAATCTTTCTGATTTTACCTAAAATGTTAAGACTTCGGTCTGTATTTGTGTCTTTTAAATGGAAACATTGTTTCTTCTATAGTTTTGTGAGCATACAATGGAGCAGGATGAGTCTCAGTCCAGTTCCGACTGTCATGCAGAAAGTGGAGGAACGATCTCACTACAGCTGCTGGAATTTAAAGCCCGTCTGCTCGAAGTTGTCGAGGAGCTGCATATTCGAAGGGTAAATTAGCGATTTCTTTCAGTGTTATCGTGAAGGTGGTCCAGCTCCACAAAGAACACTTTGCACTGCCCATCCTCCTATCCTTTAACAGAAAACAAAATTATTACACAAACTGAAAAATTCTATATGTTTTCCACTTTCTAATGAAATAACCTGTGACATCATAGCAAGTAGCATTAAGCTAGCAGACACAATCAGTTATCATCGCAGTTAGAAAACAACATTCTTTCAGCCTCATTTATGCTCTCAAAGCATGAACACGGCAACACTTTAGTCTTTATTCCACTCTATGAAGCACAAGCAGAAAGGAATGTTCCTTCTTTATGGTATTAGATATTTGTTTTTCATTGTTTCTATAGTTTTCATTAACGTTATCCATTATATTACATTACATTACAGTCATTTAGCAGACGCTTTTCTCCAGAGTGACTTACATCTGAGAATAAGAACAACACAAGCACTAAATCAAACAGTAGAGGACATCATAGAAAAGTGCAGCCGAACTGCTGTAGTGTAGTTGGGCACACATGTTGCCTGCAGTGCTAGGTGCACTATTTTTTTCCCTATGTTCATTAAATCTGAGTTTCTGCAACGAGCTAGAACACATTTATCAAGTTATCCATCATCTATTTATTCTTCTGCGCAGTGCTTTGATTCATTGGTCTTTTTTAAGTACAATATCAATAAAGTTTTGTTGGTATTGTTGTTAAAATCCTCTGACAGAAAAAAGATTGGCACTTATACACCCTTTCTTACAAACCAATTGAAATTGCAACCCTAAAGGCTACTGAACGTTGTAATTTAATAGATTTTGTGTGATTTGGCGTATCATCTTCCTTAGGGCTAGGACTTCTGAGTATGTGAATAAGATCAAGGTTGGTTTAATACACATTACATCAAGATGAGGGTCGCGTAAGCCATTTAACCCTTCACAACAAGTGTAGAGCAAATTTGCCCATGAAGAGGACAGAGAAATAAATAGAGCCACCCCCCCAGCAAGTTCTTTCATCCTGCAAAGACATTCGGAGTGTGATTAAAGGTTAAAGGAGCAAAAATGGGATGTTGGTCGTTTGTTGCCGTTTGGTTTTTATTGTCATGTTTAGTGGGACACAAACATTAGATAGCGCAACTGATCCTCCTCAGGCAAAGTAGAAGTTTGTGGTGTTGATGGGGTGGAGGGTTAAAAAGCAGGAGGATGTCATAATGCTGCCGGACATTCCTGAGCAGGTCAAATTCCACTGAGTCTTTTTTTTGATAAAGTACAGCCCACTCCTGTAGATAGAGTCAATGTTGCTCTAAATGGGAAAGCAGAAGGATATTTATTGTCAGTATGTATGCAAAAGTTCCTTGTTGTGGCTCGCTCATATGACGAAAACTTGAGGATTAACTGTCAAACTCTCCACTAAAGGATAAAAATCCATCACATTTTAATGCCTGATACTGGCAGATACTTTAGTTTTCCCTTTTTAAGTGGCCACTAAAAATCAGCCATTTAGAACAGCAATTAAACGCTCAGGCAATTTATGATGTAAAAATCATGAATTATCACATGATTTAGTAAAATCATATAGTTAGTGAATGGATGCAGGGCACATATAAAGCTTTTGGGGGCAAAGCCACCAGTTTTAACACAGTTTCCTATCTTAATTTAGAATCATCAAGCGGAAGTCTCATGTTTAAATACACACTCAGCAGTTATCACCCTGTCAGAAAAAATAAAATAACAGTCTTTTCTTTTTAATGCAGTACCATGCTGGTAGAATACTTTAATATGAACTTATAAAATAAACCCACTGAGGTAAACAGCTCCCACATGTTCATAAAATAGTCTTGTGGATATAGAGAGCAATTGACTTTTACCTGCCTTCCTCAAGGGAAGAGGGAGGATAGGGATGGCTTTCCACAAATATCACCTCCCCTCTAATGCTCCTTTTCTCCTGGATGCTCCCTCCAAAGATACGGAGGACTGAAGCAGGAAACTTGAAGCAGTTTGCAGTTGTGGCTCAACTCCAGAGTTATTTGCCTAAAAATAGGAGGAGACAATGAATATTCATCCCTGTTAGATTTCCTGACATATCTACAATAACAGCTGTTTCTCTTTGTGTTTGGTTCTGATATATCAATAAATATTCTTCACTAATTAGTTTTAATGTAAATGAGTTTTTCTCTATGTTTAAGGATGCAGAAATGCGTTATGAGGACCATGTAAGTAAACTAGTGTTGGAGAAACAAGAGCTGGAGTGGGAAAAGGTAACTCTTCACTCCCGCTTTCACAATTCTGCATGGGAAATACGATTATTCACTACTTAAGTTTTCATTTGTCACTTTATGAACAGGAATCTCTACAACAGCAAATGAAAACAGCAGCTGATCAGCACACTGAGTCACTCGCTGCTGTTAAGAAGCAGGTACATCTTTATGGTTATAGTTAAATAGGAAAATAAGACTTTCAGCAGTGCATTGAAAACCTTTAAATAATTAATTATCTTTGCTTAAGTTTCAGGACAAAATACGAAGCGTTGAGGAGGAGAAGGTACAAAGAGCTTATTACCCAAAAAGAGAGGAGCATTTCATTCAGTTGATGCTACATTAGAGTTCACTCAATTCTTTTGCTTTTGTTGAAAACTTACAATAACAAAATAATCTCTCAGGGGAAATACCAGCTCATCGCTGAGCTAAAAGACAAGGAGACGAACAACTTGAAGGAAGAGCTGAAGTCACTGCAGGTACAGAGTTGTACGACACATTTCCTGTTCCCAGCAGGCCCATCGATCCTGTTTTAGCTTTATTTCCTGATTATATCTCTAACATCAGTAAAGCTAAATGACCTAAAGGAAGATGTAGATGAATAAAAATCAGAGTCAAAGATGCAGAGTGTTGGTGTGCAGGTCTAAGCCAGTATTTTCAGCAAGCTTGACACCACAGAGGTGATATACAGGCACCCCAACGGTCCACTGCACTAAAACAACCCAGCCGTGTTACAGAGACAATACAGCGTTTTTGATATTCTATCTAGGAGAGACTGACTGGGGCCCATTTGTGTTCTATCTTGTGACACGGTCTGCTACATTTATTTAATTTAACACATTTTCATATGAGTGGCACTCAAGGATGAAGCACTTTAATTGTTGTGTAGCTTGACTGCGTGAATGGTTCAATTAATCCCAAAGTAAATCCAAGTGATCCACCGTTGCATTCATTTCAATTGCTATAAAGATGATTTAGGAACGGGCGATGTAGGGTTTTTTTGTGTGTTTTCAAATTAATAAAAATTATACATATAATCAATCTTAAATTTGTTAAATCTTTATTTTGTTAAAATAAATAAATAAAGTTTATTTTTATATTTTTGTGGACCTTAACTCTTTCATGTATATAGTTTACTAGAGTGGACACAGATTTACAAGCTTTTAGAGGATGGTATATTTGTAAATGAACCACTTCAGTGGACAGTAGTAAGTCCTTCAATACACTACCACTCACTGAAGAAAAAATAAATATAGAATCAATCAAAAATGCAAATCTTTTCCTTATGATAGAAAATGAAACAGCTAAATGTTTATAAAATAATGACGTAATATAATTATTAAAATATGTTATTTTATATAAACATTTCACGGATACATTTAAATAAATAAAATAAAACTAAATTAACTACCATTAATAAACAAAATTATAATTGCATGTGTCTCTAGAGATTGCTTCTTATTAATGTATGCATAAAAGGGTTAAGATTGTGTAACAGTTTTAGAATATCTGTATTGTTAGTTAATGTTTGTATATTAAGCTATATTTTTTGGATTATTTTACAAAGGAATAAGAATAAAACTGAGTTAAATGAAAAGGTTAGTGTTTATTTAAGATGAGAAAGGTGTGTTTTTTTCATTAGTTTCAGCTTTTAATTAAATGTCTTTTTCTTTAATAACTGACTGGTCTTCTGTTGCAGTTACTGAAGTACAACTTGGAGAAGACATCAAGTGAGCTGGTAAGGAGGGATTTTTCATTTCTACAAACTGTTGACAGAGGACTGGTGGGAGTTAGAAAAATTAAATGAGGAGCATGAGGGACTGGTGCTAAGGAGGGATGGCTTTAGAGGGAAGAGCTCATCAAGAGTAACAGATAGGGAGTGTGTGACACTTTGAACTGCCAGCACAGCAGAGAAAATATCTCTATTAAAATATTTTATAAGCGCTCCTCGCTCGGTTTAACCTTCGTAGCAGTGGCTCAGCACAGTGAGAGGGAGTCGAGCATAGCTGGTTGATAGGAGAGTTGGAGAGAGTTACTCAGGGGAGTGAGAATGAAAGCAAAGGGAGCTGGATGAAAAAAACAAAAGTGGGAAAAAAGACAGCTCGGCTTGATACATACAATCAAAATATAATGGCAGTTTGAAGAGCGATAAAGTGCTCTGGGGCATGAATTGATCTTGCTGAAACAGACACACATTAGCTGTGTTAAACCAGGATCATTGCTGTTTCCACTGTAGAGTTCAGTCTGACAATATGTGTCACAGTCTTTTTTTTCACTCGTACTTGAAAAATGAGCTTCTCCCCATACAGTTAAAGATTAAATTTTATTCAGTGGAAAAAGCTTCAACCCTACTTTTACACTGCAATTTTAGAGCAGTGAGAAGCATTTAAACGCTTTCTTACAGCCTTTCAGTGTACAGTTTCACCTCCTTTTGCAGTAGTATGTGCATCTAAATATTGCCAGGAACTGTTGGTCAGTCCTGCACATCAAATAGGAGGAGAAAGTCTCAAAGTTTCCTTGAATTAGCTGAATGTTTTCATTAAGGCCTTACACATACCTTTTAGATTAAGATAAAAAATTTTCATTAATCAATTTCCATCAAACTGAAGCTGATCGCAGCTAGCATCAGGTGAGCTACAGGTCACCCATACATCACAGGACCCAGACTAGGATTCTGATTTTCTAAAAACTTTATTCTTTCTTTTTCTTTTCTTATTATTTTGTGTTTGTTTGATTAAGATGGTTCAGGTTAATTTAGGGCAAAACATATGATGCCATCAGATGTTAATTTACATCTGTGGTCCAAAGGCACGTAGTAAGACTGAATGAAAACACCATATAAGAAGAGCTTAAATAACGACTCTTCATAAAAATAATAAATTGTGAAGTATGTGTTTTCAAATCCAAGAGTTTAAGTAAATATTTTAACTTTGTAGTTATAAGAACAAAAGATTAATCTTAAAATTACACAGAATATAGAGCCTTACAAAATCTGACTCTAATTACTTTCTAATCCTGAATATTCACATACTTTTGCCACTCAGACATACTGTACATCATATTATTTTACTCACAGAATATAAATTAGGTAAAAGATGTCTGTTCGGCTTAACTGGCTGCTTTTTTTTTATCTTAATAATATTCCATCACCAATGTTTATTATCTGTTAGAAAGAAGATCAGTATTAAAAAGAAGACAACTAAGCAAAACAACACAAAACCAAAAATAAAATTGACTGTGTTAAAGACATCAAATTTTAAGATTGAAATAGATAAATTTAGCTTTTAATTTCGTTTGCTGACATGTTACTTTAGGTGCAGCGCTAAACTTGTTGGTTTAAGGTTGTCAGACTGGTCCTGAAAGATCTCTGTCCTGTAGGTTTTAAATGTTTTTCTACACTCAACTCTAATTATTGGGTTAGGAAGCTAGAACAAAACTTCACAACAAGCTGTTGGAGAACCACTCTATAAGAATAAGGTATTGGTGCAGGGAAACGTGTAAAACCTGCAGTATAAGTGGCACTGAAGGTGATCTCTGTTTTAAATCGCGGTTGGGCTCATGACTGATAGCAATGAGACAGTTTGTAGGGCTTAAAATAGAGAATCTGGTCATATGCTGTTACAAAAATAACCTGGTGTGAGCTTCAATGAACAGTCTCAGAGGCGACCATGTTGGGAAAGCACATAATAACACGCTGAGGATTCCTTTACTCTCGACTTTTATTATGACACCACAGCCCAAGTAAAAAGAAGCCCCCTGAATGAATAAAAACTCATGGGTTATATAGAGGAACGTAAATGGAAGATAACATCCCCACAGGTACCCAGAGACACCCACATACAAGATAACTAATAAAATATTTACACAATAAAAGTCCTAAAGAGACCATACACATATTTACACAAACCCCGATCTACTCAAATAATCATACAAAATAAACCAACCAATAATTAACCCCAACTATGAAAGTATTTCTAAATAAACTCCCCTTTAATCTAAATACCCACTTTAGGAATCAGCCCCCCCCTGGAATCATTAAAAGGTGTCTGAACACCTGGGGACATCTTTCTTCCATGCATCCTGAGACACAAATCAAAGACGAGTACAGATATTGAATTCCTTACATATTCAACATATCTCACCCAGAAGCATTATCCAATTAAACTGCTTACATCTTTGTCTTCACAGGTGCACAATATGGGAGATTCCAGATTTCTGCTACTATACACATCAATAAACCAATTAATCAATTAACCTATTTTATCATTTCCACTTCATTTTAAAATAAAATTCAAATATCAATTTCTAACAATAAGGTCACAACTCATTGTGACACCTGGTATTGCCTGTACAGAAAACACATACAGGACCAAAGATTCCTCGTGAATAGAGATTATCTGGAAACTGTCACCACTTTCTGTTCACCCACATACGTCCGACGACAGAGGCCTTGTTAGTGAGAAGAGGACAGAAATGTCAGAAAACATGACCCACATTGTGGTGGAACATAGTTAAAATAAGAATTGCTCTCAGTAGTAAAGTACTCCACAAAATGTAAGGAATGAATAATGATTTCTTAAAGTCTACTTTGGTTCACATGGTTTTCTTCACAGTAAGTAAAAAATTAGTTTTATTTCTATAAAGGATGCTTATTTTAACCTTTGCCCCTCCATAGGAGCAGAAACTGGCTCTGCAGACCCGGACGAAGGACACACACCTGAACCAACTCGGAGAAGTGGAGAAACGATTCAGTAGTCTTTCCAGACAGTGTGCAATGATCAAGCAGGCTCACGAAAAACTCGAGCAAAATGGTAAGTAGGGATGGACTGAAACTGAAAGAAAAATGTAACATGGTGCTAGAAACAGTTCACAGGGATTTTAGTAAATGCTGACTTGATACTAAAGTGTTACAAAGTTCATGTAGAAGTTTAACCGCCTACTCATTTCTGGGAATTTCATCTATCACATCATTGTTTTCCTTTCATCCACATCGTTACTACATCGCAACAAGAGTGAAGGCAGTGGTCTGTTGTGAAGCATGAACAAATTCCCACACTACTGACACCAACGGCATATCCTGCTTACACCAGACAGGATTGATCATCACACCATTGTGTTCTTTAACTTAAAACTCCTGCTGCTCACATATCTAACATCCTTTGCTCTTTTGGTAAATGAAGTACAAATGTGTAATGTAAGAGGTTCAAATATAGTACAAACCAGTTGGTACTATGGTTTTTACTTTTAGGTTATATAAGATCTCTTCTGGTATATCCTTTTGTGTCATTTATTAACAACTGTCATTCTGATATGGATAAATGCTTAATAGTGACTTAGTTTGTGTTATTCCTACAGTTGATGAGGCCATGAGAATCAATCAAAAACTGACCTCTGCTAATCAAAAACAAGAGACAACGATTGTGTTACTTACTAAGGTATGTGGGCTTTATTTAAAGTTTATGTGGTTAATCAAATTTAATTAGTCCCTAAACCTTTTACATGCCAGTAAAATCTCATATTTGCCTGAAAGCTTATTAAATGTTTACCTGCTTAAGCTTATCAGATGGTGGGCTTTGTTTGATGCTCTTTTAGGAGTTGGATGAAGTTAGTAAGAAACTAATTAAGGTCAAGATGACATCAGTTCAACATGACAAGACCCACAATCCTGCGGGGAATGAGCAACATGTACAGGAGCTGCACCAGAAACTCATTATGGTAAATTGTACAACTTTTTTCTATAACATGAAGATCTCTGGTCTATAAAGGTTGCAGAAGGTTTTTAACATTTCACCGCTCAAACTTACCTGACTCAATGTAAACAAAGCAGTTCTATGAAGTCCTATGAAGTTCTGCACAGTGATTCATTCATTTGATAAGGTGTGTTGGAGCAGGGAAACACTGAAAATCTGCAGGACAACAGCTCTGGCATGACTGCATTGTGGAAATCACATAAGAAACATGCAATGCATTATCTCTTTCTTAAAATAATCTATGTTATTTTAGGAAACAAAGATGAACAAGAAACTGAGGGAGGAGAATTTAACTGAGCGAGCAGAAAAGCGGGTAAGAAACTGGACCTCAGTACCAAAACTTTATTAACATGTTTTTGCAGATCTGCTGCAGTCCAATGTAACACTTTTTACTAAGAAACAAAATAAGATTTCATTTAAGTTCTAATCCGATCCTCACAGGAATCTCCATGTTTTATGTGTGTGTATGTGTGTATGTGTGTGTGTGTGTGTGTGTGTGTGTGTGTGTGTGTGTGTGTGTGTGTGTGTGTGTGT
>JBAMHX010000011.1:3899605-3918733 GCA_037177515.1 Pseudomugil tenellus
CAGAAAGCAACGGGCAAAACAGGAATAACTACAAAATAAAACAGGAAACCAACGCAACTAACCCAAAACCCTAACAAAAGAGACCAAATCCAGAGATAGAAGAAGCAACTCCATCCACCAGTGGCTCTGTTTTAGGTAACAAACCAAAGGGTCAGAATAATTGCATCAAACTGTCCATTGTTTGTGCCATTGTTGTGAATTCGCCTCATCTCTCGGCATCATCTTTTGCGTGTGACTTTATGGTTGTAACAAGTTTCCGCTAGTTGTGTATGTATCCAGCAACGTCCCCAAAGTCATTTGTGTGAATATATCAAATCTATTCGCACTTCTAAAATAAATTGTTATGCTTGCTAGTTAGCGAGGACAGGAAGTAAAGAACCTGGGGGACCAGGTGTCATGGCAACACCCGGTATCATAACAGGAAAATGATGGATATTGACTGTAAAAGTGAATTTGTAACCCCAAATAGGATAGAGGGTATAGAACATGGATAGTTAAACCGAATTGCAATATATCTAACATGAGGTGGAATCATGTATGACTTAAATACCACTGTGTCCAGAAGAAATCAACACGAGATTACTTCCCTTGACTTCCAGTTTTGTGTCTAAACTAAAATCAGTGTTTCTTCAACTTCACTTTTCACTCATTGTTGTTGATTTTACTTCTGGCTGATAAGACGCAACTCTCCATGTCATAATGAGGGCTAACCCCTCCCCTGTCTACTAACCTCAGAAGTTTCAAATCAGCCATACTTGTTAGTTGTTTTTTCTTGTACTGTGATGAACTTTAATATTTAACATACTAACTGAGGTCTGGAAAGTTTGAACTCTTGGGATTTTTGCAGTTTCTCAAAGCATTGCACTGTCTGACCTTGGATTGAACTTACAGGAACGTCCGCTCCTGGAATGACTTGCCACTGTTTTTGAAGTTTTCCGCTTGGGATTAATCTTTCTTGTGGTAGAATGACTTCACATAGTTCGCAAATGACTGACCTTTTCCAGACTGATTGCCGCAACAGTTGCTTTTCTCTAAGATCATCTCTGATGTCTTTCCTCCTGAGTGTCATGTTAACCTTGGCTTGAATGATCCAAACTTCTGGCTGAACTGAGTTTACATAAGTAATAATAAATAATGCGATATTTTTAATTATCTGAAACTTATCTGCAGTTTTTTGAGCATTAAGTTAATTTTATCCATTTATTAAGGTCAGTTGGGCCTGTGAATCTCACCGGACCGTCGTTACAACTGAATTATCCTCCGTAGAGGACCACCAGGGTGGCAGACATACGTTTCTGATTTCCTGGGAAGGCTTTAACTTCTTATGGGTACAAGGTCCTCCCCCAGACCAACACTGTCACTGATGCCTATATATCTACAGGAGAGTGTGTGTGTGCGTGTTTGAATGTGTGTGTAGGTGTCTCTACAGATGCACTTCCCTTCATAAGATGAAGACACTTTGTTATTAATGGAGCAGAAGACTAAATCTTTGGTCTGGGTCACACATTCACACATATATAAATGCACACACACACAGTGTTAGGTGTTGGCCTGTGAGTCACTCCCTCAGTGGGGTGCTTGTGGTCGAATGGCGTACAACTCTTTTTCACTCCAGGAGATCCCATAAACCTGCCACAACCACGATCTTCGTCTCTTTGTCTCTTTTGCTGTTGGTCTGTCCCGTTTTCTGCTTTTCTTCGTCATGTCTCTAAATCCCAGTTTCAGTGTATTTATGAGTGAATATTACTTTTCAGATGATTTAGCAATGCAAAGTCCTGCATATATCAAGCAACCTTTTGAGTTTTATACACACATGTCCACTTCACTCTAAATCACAGTCCAGAGCATCCTGCCAAGATGCATCCAGCTACAAATGTATTCAGTTACCAGATTCAGAATAACAGAAATCGGAGGCTGTTTGGTGTGTTACATCTCTGTGGTATTCCTCTAGTTTGGACATAAACCCAAAGCCTCTACTCATAGATAACAGCTGCAATGTTTGACCTTGTTTTTTTTTAAAAATTTGTTTCAAATAGAAGGACTTGTGAGGCTGAAATAATAAACCGAGGGTGTTGCAAGAAAAAAATTTGTGTGAAATTCTGACTTAGAGTAAGAGAATTTCACAAGCATGCATTGGCCAGAAAGAAGTCAGTATAACTATAAAGTATTGAGATACAAAAACATAAGGGTTTGATCCAAAAAGAAATGGTTCTTTCTGGGTGTGTGGAGTAATGGCCTTCTCTCATTTGTTTTGCAATGCCAACATTTTCATCTTAAACTATTTCATCATCTCAGTGTGAGTTCTTAGTGTTTTGTCCTCTATTAAAGCCATCTCTGTCAAACCTGTTACTCTAATGTCCAGTAATGTGGCAGTTATTGGGAGGAATGGTCCCCCCTCCAATCTGAACCAGAGTGGTGTTTTGCTATTTAACTTTTGTGCTTATCACAGACTGCCCATAACGAACACCATGTTGAGTGTAAGAGTGTCCACATGTGCCCTTGGCATCAGGACACTCTAGGCCGCAGTTTGGTTTAATTAGTATGTGTGCAGCAAAGTAAATTTACCCTCATTCTTTATTCTCACAACTCTTTCAGGTGTTTATAGGCTATTACAGCTAATGCTAGCTAAACTAGAATATCTTTTAATATAAGTGTATGAGACATGGAATTCAACAACAATACAAATGAAACTAACTAAACTGTACATGAAATGGTTAATATGTATGGTCATTAAGGAGAGAAGAGATTTTCCAAAAGCTTCTGAACAGAATGCTACTATTAGCCAACTAGCCTTGCTAACATAAGTTGCAGTTAAAATTCCTTTGTTTACACTTTCTAAGAATATAAATGTTTTCAGAATCTGCACTACATTCATTCATACATTTACTTGTTTGGTTTCACTTATGTGTTTTGGTAGCTTTAGTGTGAGGAAAAGACAATACTTCTGCCTAAAATGCATTTTCTCTAAATTAGACTTGTAAAATGCAAGTTTCCATTCCTTTCTTTGCCAGCTCAAGATCTAAAAATCACATCTCAAAAATACAGCTTAAAAAAAGAAATTATCTCTGAGTTTTATAGCGTTTGCTTTTTAACTGATGGGTTTTGTGGATCGGCAGGAATGTCGGACTGGGCTGATGGTCTTTTGTTCTCAATGTTCTCAATGCATTTTTTTCACAATTTAGTTTAGGTCTCAAAGAGATCTCTGAAACTGTTAAGTCACAGAAATGATCACTCGGATGTCGTGTCAGTGGTGTGAAGAAAAGAATTCAGGAGAGTAGAAAGTTATGTGATCATTATTAAACACGGACAAGTAATCCCACTGACAGGCCCATTAAGCACTCTGATACTTCTCAGCTCTGTTTGTTTTGATAGTAAAGCAGCGACACAGATTAATGTCTTTCTCTATTATGATTGCATTAGTAGAGGCAGTGTTATTTTCCCACTCTGCGGTCCATGTCCTTTGTGGTTTTGCATGAACTGATCTGCTCAGAGATTGACTGCCTGCTAACCAGAGAGGGCTGTCCCAACTGGACACGTTTGAATGACCCCCTGGTATGCTGGAGGGGCAGGACCCAGGAGATAAAAAGTGAATAAAAGGACAAAACAAACACAACCAAAATGGGAATTTTACGATCTCACTGGAGGGTTATAGTTCCACTTACCACATTTAAAGTTTGTCTGCAAGGTCAAAGATATAAATATAAGGTAGGGACTATATTAGTAGGGAACTATTCCCTCTGAGACAGTGTTTAAATTCCCTGTGCACTTGACAGTACTGATCCAATGACTGGGACCTTGAGCTCTGTGTATAATGGAAACTACTTGCTTCATTTTGTATTGTCATCTCAGCACTAAAACTGGTAGTTGGAATCCAAAGTAGACATTAAAGAGAGGAATGGTCATACAACAGTGTATGTGTTCAAACACATGCAGAAAACGACTCACAACATAAGCTCTTAAAGGGAATACAATCCAACAGTGTAGGGTTACAACTGTCATTCAGAGGGGCAAAGTCAGGGGAAGTGGTAAGACTTGTGTGTGCAGTACAAACTCATCATCAGGACTGAGATCAATAGGAAGCTCAAAATGAAGACCAAAAGTTCAATATTTGACCCAAAGTTTCCAGTCAAACCCCAAGCAAGCTAATTCCAAGTCAGGACTGCCAAGTTCTGTGTCAAGACTCTTGAGAAGACCATGAAGAAGTTGTCCCAAGTTAGCATCTTTGAGATGCTGGATCCATGCAGAATCACCCTTGGTGCATGTTCAAAGTGGCCAGTGTTGATATCAAGTTCTTTGCTATTCTAGGAGTGAAACAGAACTTTATGAACTTTTGCAGCTCCTGGCTGCAAAGTGCAGATTGTTAGCTTAAGATGCTGCAAAGCAACAGTGACTCTATGAAGAGACAAATTAATGTAATTAACCATCGAAACAAGTCACGGACGAATGGTACAAAAGATTTATAGTGTTACTTTATCCTGATTTATTTATTGAAATATTGATTAAAACATCAGGGCATGTCAACTTTCACTACCCATTTCCTTTTGTGGACCCACAATTATTTCTGATATCACAGATTTTTTATCTTTCATAAAATCACCTGTGCATCATGAACAAGCACGTTGGCTTTCCTGCACATCCAGCAAAGAGGCCCAGATTTAAAGGCAGGTCAGTGGCACCAGTTAAAGTTAACTATCATGGACACCTAAGATCAACTCTCTGTGAGACCATTGTTTCTTCATGGAAATTTGCTTTCCAGTTTCCTTTTTGCTTGGTCTGAGGTGTACATATACATGTAACACACATTATGTTACAAGATGGAAGGCCATCCTGTTTTTTGGATTTAGACATCTTTGGTTTGCACATATTCAAAGCTGAGAAATGCTGACACAGCTCTGTGGTCCGTAATAAATTAGCTCAATTTTTCTTGGCTGCTTCAGTTGACTGGAATGCAAAGTCCCGAAGCAATCACTAAAAATTCACAGGTCAAACCACAAGTCAAGGCCAAGTTTTGTTCTAGTTGATTCACCACATGCCTGTTCTTAAATAGGACAACGGGGATTATGTCAAGTCATTCAAAGGGAAAAGGAAAAGTCGGAGTAAAGCAGTGAGTTTTTCTCTTTCTGGAATGGGAATGTGAATATAACTGAACAGTTTGACCCCAGACTCACACTGCGGGTTGTTATGGTTGCATATAGCTCTCCACAACATCGCAAAAACTGCACCTTTATCAAAGGGAGCCTCAACAGTATACCAGATTAAAACAATTCACAGTTGTTCACAAATTCGCACAGACACCTTAGTATATGAAAAAATATTACAGTTAACCTCATTTGCTGTTTTTAAGTCAACAAACCCTCCTTCATTTCACAGCATGCAAATGGGTTGCGACCAGCCACGCAGCTGCAGTGGATAAAGCAATCTGACTGGAGTTAGTTGTAGAGAAAGATGTGTCAAAGCTCTGAAAGGTCCCTACAGGTTTTGTTTTTGCATTTTAAAGCCAAAGTTTGTTTTTCTATTTTTATTTTTGGAGATTAACCTCCACATTCTGTTGAGCAGTAATTTTAGAAACAACTCAGAGGGCTGATTTACTGATGCAAAAGGGTCAGGCTTTGATTTAGTCGCTTCCTGTGGTGCCTGTCTGTTAGTTGTGCTTGTTTTTCCCTTTCTGTTAATGCTTTTTCATAACTGATAAACATTTTTCATTGTAGATGACTGCCTAGATAACTGATAAGTAATGAAGTTTCAACTCTTTTTGCTTTTATTTAGTCTTTGGTAGACAATAGGTTTTGATAAGCAATTGATCAAATGATGGATAAAGTGTTTTAACCTTCAAATAACTATTTGGAGGGAGTTAATAATGTGAGTAGATGTTAATCTATTATTTGCTGATTGATTGTGTTCAGCCCAGCCTGTAATGACCTGTCAGATGGAGGGAAAAATGAGGTCAAAGTTCATTAGATTCTGATCAACAGAACTCCTGTCCACTGCCACTGTGGTCATCTCTCTCTGATAAAGACAAACTGCGTTTGTTTTCTTGTGTGGTTCTTCATGTCGGAAGAGAAGCTGGGCCTTCCTCCAAAAGCAACATGTGGAACCAGAAATAGAAAGTTGAGATCTGCTGGGGAGTTCTGTTGGAAAGAAAACAAAAGATGGAGATGTGAGGGAAACGGCAGGGAAACAGATCATCTCCTACTGGGCATTTGAAGGGACTTTAACACATGGTTGCAAGTGAAAAAGGTTTTGAAACTTGTTGTTATCAAATCTTTGTCGCAGCATGAGATACTTTCAGGCTACTCTTGGAAAATAATCTATAGTTAAACTTGATGACTGAAGCCATAGCCTGCCATCATCATTCCCTGTCAGCCCATTTGTTATTAAAGTGCTGGAATGCGTCTGGTACTTCATCATGGCGAGCGGTGCTGAGCGGTCACTCTGCAGCAGGAGGCCTCATAAATGAGCTACGTCCTGAAGCCCCCCCTCAACAAAAACACAGGACAAGACACACTTTAATATGACTTCATATACACCTACTACATTTTACCCTAAATATATGAACTCAGATCTGGATATGGCAGAGAGGAAAGGCTAATGTCTGTTTGTGTAGGTGAAGTGGTAGTAGAGGCATTCACATCCTTAAAGTTATCCAGGTGTTTGTAGATGTGCTTCCACTCATGATGAGCTCATTTTTTGCAAGTTGTGTTGTTACGTCAAGCTATCACATTGCAGTTGGAAAGGGAAGGGAAGCTGTATAGTGAAGAGTGTCTGGATGGAAGAGGAAATGAAAGCAGGTATTGTGGAAAACACAGTGGGGCTGCAGAGGGATGCACACAGATACCTTTCATTTCAGTACAGTTCCACTCAGGACTTATCCTTTCTGTGTTTCTCTTCTATCATTAAATCAACAAAACAAAGATGGATTAGGAAATGAGCAGATGGAGCAGCAGCTGCACGTGATGATATCAGAATCAGAAATGCTTTATTAACTCCAGATGGAAATGTTTTGCATCACAGTGCTATTTGGAAAAATACAGTGATACGTGGGGAGAGAAAGACAAGATGCAGGGTGTAGTTTTCAACTAGTCCACATCTCCAGTAAGTCCAGTCTCACACTTACTGGGTCTATGGATAAACTCATGAAATATCCTGAACATCTCTGGCAGATGCGAAAATAGTCAGCTCTGGTCTTTCTGTCTGGTCTCTGGTTCTTTCAGTGACTAGACCAGGGTATTTGTTCTCCACAGGGACCACATTCACTCTTCTAATGGAAATGGTGGTGGTGGTGGGTGGGTGGGGGTGGAGGGGGGTCGTTGTTGCTTGAAGTGTTGACCTCCTCGTGTCCACAAGCAGTTATTTGGTTTTTGCCATGTTGAGCTGCAGATGCTTCTGCTGACATCACATGATAAAGCTTCCCATCAGGGCTTTGTACTCCCCTTCATCCCTGTTTGTGATGCAGCAGCATGGCTGTCATCTTTTCACCCAGTAGTCATCTGATGGCATTGAACAAGCTGGAGAAGTTGAAAAACATGATCCTTGCAGAACTGACTGACTTGTCCCAGTGAGCATCCTGAAACTGGTAGGTCAGCTGCAGTGGATTCCTATGAGACTGGACCAGAACCAGGGCTACAAGCCAGTATAAGGGTTTGACATCATGTGACCATAAACCAGACTTATTACTCACACAGTCTAACTGCACTTCCACTAAGAGCCAAACTTTATCTGTCAGCACAAATATTTTAATTCTAAATTTGCTTGCGAGACAATTTTACAGAAATGTCTTCAGTCTGAAATAAACCTGCAGATTAATACCACACTGATCAATAAAACATAACCTGTTTCATTTGTTTTCCCTTTTTTTCTATACAATTTCATTATACAGCTTTTTTCTTTTTTTAATGCTTCTCTGACCTGCCAATGAACCCACCACACAAACATGCAGGCCTCTGTCTGATATCTGTTTTAGTGTTCTCAGTTTTCTTGCCAGAAGTTTCACTGCAGGCGGGGGTCATCTACACCGTTCTGACTCCCTGTTTGCTACTTTACTGTGCTGGCTGGCGGACTGAGTCTGACTCATTACAAGTAGGTGACTAGGACATGATGAAGACCCTGGGTGCAGAACCACTTTGACTTGAAGAAATATTTTTTTCCATGACATTAACCAAGAATTTACAGCATTGCTTCAATTCATTCCTCAGCATTTGTTTGTACACAGATTTATTTATAAATGCATTGCAGAACCTTCCAACCTTAAAACTCTGAGCTCCGGACGTGTTTAACTGTACTTTTACATTTATTATCCACATTTCTGGACATTGCAGCCCAGCAGCATCCTGAGGCAGCCAAACTACACAGCTTCTTCCAGGATGCAGCTTGGTGTTGTTTTCCAAGCTGTGCCATATCATGTTAGCAAACAAACGCAAGAAGACATTGTTGCAATAAGAGAGGAATAGAGAGAAAGTGAAAATAGGAGTGTATTTTACTGATATGAGTTAATATGGAGTGTATTTCTGATAAAAAATGGGCTAAAGTTCTGGAGTCCCACAAAGCCTTATTGGATCTCAGCATGAAAAACTTTTATTCAGTACAATGGTGCTGACATGTGTATATTCAACTTTTCCAATATCACATTGGTAAAATCACTGTTACAGACATTTGTTACCTATTTTCTTAGTTGTTGATTCAGAAAAATATTAACTTTATGGTCCTTTTTTAATCTGTTTCCAAGGCTCTTTTTTCTTCCCGAGCACATCTTTCACCCATTACATCCCACTGTGATCTTTATTCACGCTTTGTTGCATCCACCTCAAGTCTCAACCCTTTGTAAGTCTTTGTTGCTTTTCATGTGGTTTACGGTGTAAGTACAAGTTGTCATTAGTCATTAGATCACCTGAGAAAAATGGTCAAGTCAAGTTTCAGGCTAAAAGCTAACAAAAGTTGATATCAGTCTGTTTATTTATCCTATTTATAGCCTATGTTTGACCACTAAACTATGCTTATCAGGCAAGAGTTGATTCTGGTTATATGTGTTTATAAAAGGGTCTGTTTTTGTATTTTTTTTCTCTCTTCTTTTCTAACAAAGTTTATGCACTTCCCCTGACCCGTGCAAACTCTAGACAGCACTTGTATAATTCTTTTTTTTTTTAAACTGTATAGATGTTTAATGTACATGCGGCACAAAACACTAGTTAACTAAATATTTTACAAGACAGTGATGAACTACAAGCTCTTTCCAGGCCGTTCTGTATCAGACAATTTCAAGTGTCTGGTGAGTTAAATCAAAGGCGTCTCAGGGGGGTCAGATGTTTGGGTCCTAATCAGATGTATATTAACTCATGTCTGCAGCTTCAGATTGTGCGGGGTGGACTTGGCTGGATGTTAAGAGGAAAGCAGTGATTTGTTGCTCCACTATTCAATGTTGAAAATATATATACGTACTGATTTGGGAGATCTTCCCTGAACCGTCTGCTTGGAGACAGAGATAGTATCTTTAAAGAATTGTCTGCAACAGACAGAACATAACTTATTTCACACAGCCTGCTAAAGCTGATAGAAAGCCAACAGCTGTGTGTGTGTGTGTGTGATTGTCTCTGTATATCTCGATTCCCCTGTCCTCTTCTTCACATCTGCTCTCACAAATATATTGACAAAGCTTGCATGTTTTTTTTCTTGGAAATCAACACATCCATAAAAATACAGGAAATTATGTAATATTTTTTATTAATAGTGAGTTATTGCCATTTCTTTGAGGGGAGGGGGGGGGGCATTATTTTATTACTATCTCTGAGATAAGCTGTAACAAATGGAAAATACCTTTAAGCATAATTTATAAATGTCAGTCACATAAAATGTTCATTTTTAGATTATGAGATGTATCTTATGTATGAATTTATAGTAAAGCAATTTAAATTTGATCAAACCTCATGATTTATTTAATTTGTACTCTAAAAAAGAGGTATTTTGATTTATTTACTTTGCAAATCAGTGATTGTTTTCACTTGAAAAGCTTTGAACAAAGGTGACTTCTAACCCTTTGACAATATGTGTACAAATCATTTTGACCTTTGGATTTTTTTTATTGCTTTTTAATAAAACTGATTTCTTTTATCTGTTTGTATTAACTCAGACTATCTTTATGTTAATTATCTATTAATCATACGTATCTATTGATTGTGATTAATTAATGCAATATTTGTTTTTTGTCATTCCAGGCTTTTATTTTTGCTATTTATTTTGTTTTTATATTATTTTAAATCAGTTTTCAAATCTTTTAAAATGTTCAACATGCTTTCTTTTTTAGGACCAATAGATTATGGGTATGTGGATCAAATTATTTACATAAAAAAGGAAAATTAAGAAAATTATATATATATTATTTCCTTCGCATCAAGGATCAGGATTTGTATTAAACTTTCTTGGCTGGAACTCCTGATAGATTCCTATAATTTTTTATTTACAAACACAGTTATATATTTATTTAGTTATCTTGCCTTAAAATTTTAGACTACAGCAGAAATAAACTTTCAAAAAGCTAAATTCTGCTGGTCTAAATTTCTTAAGAGCAATATTTCTGAGAAAAGAGATGGTAAAATAATTTGCAATATTGCTTTTTTTTCTCTGGATACATGGTATGTGAAAGCTGCCAGTTAGTAATCAACACTGGTTGGTAGCACATCATATGATGGATTTGCCATATTCACAACTGGATTTTATTCAGTACCAGTTTAGTTTTCTTCTGTGTACTTACTTTGACAGATCATGAACCATTGCTGACCAGATAAAAATGCTTTTGCCTACATTTGGTCTTGACTTGTGTTGTTTCTTCTAACCCTTTACCTAAAACCACCACATGTGCTTCACAGAGAAATTACTACGATCTTTGTCCAGGCTGTAAACTGAGGCTACAATTCAGACTCACCAATACTGGACAATGGAAGATGGAAAAACATTGCGGGTCTGATGAGTCGTTTCCTCTCCACATTCAGATATTGGATCAGAATTTGGTGGGAGCAGCATGGAAGCAGGAATTCATCAAGGCTTGGATGAACAATTTGGGCTACTAGTGGTGTGATGGTGTGGGGAATATGTTTTTCCAAACACCACAGTCCATATGAGTATGCTTGCTCACCATGACGACCCTTTATGACCACAGTGTGCCATCTACTTCCAGCAGGATAATATACCTGAAATTTATGTGAATTTTATTATTATTTAATATTCATATTTGCTATTGACAGAATTGGATGCAAAGATAAGAGAGTATTTCTTTTTTCCACTTCACTGTTTGCAGCCAGTGAGTTGTCTGTATTGGTTATTCTTTGAGTTTTTACATGTGTGTCTGAGTTTGCAGGGGATTGAAGAATGTCTAAATGAGTTTTATCTCTTTAATGTGGTTCTTTATCCACCTCCTAAAACTACACTTTGATTTTTATTTTAATTAAAGTAATTAAAGGAGTTGATGTTTATTGAAAAAGTCTCACACAGCAAAAACTATAATCTAAGTAAGATTAAACATCTTAAATCAAGGACACATATGCTTATTTTTTTAAACGTAAGATATTTATTCTTACTTGGTAGGTTTTTTAATATTTTGTTTCATTGTTTTAGGAATTATCGACAGGTTATTGTTTCTTGAAATAAGATCATTTATCTGGCAACAGAACAAGAAATTTTATTTTATTTAAAGAAAAATTAACCTAATTTTTGTACGTTTTTTTCTTGTTTTTTACGCCAGTTTTTGTAGTGCAGAGAGTGAGAATCAGTTCCAGGTCACCCCACCTTCATCAGAAGCAAAGTTCTGTGTGACACAAGCTGTAAATTTGAGATCACTGTTAACAAAGACGACATTATCCAGAGGTTGAAGGTCATGGCAGCTGCACTTTGTTCATGTTCCATCATCAGTGAAACTAAAGGGTTGCAAAGCTGAACTTTTCATTTCTTCTTTTTTTTTTAAAAAAAAAAAAAAAAAACTTTCCCTCATATCACTTAAGAGGACAGTGATGCATCATCATCTTAACCTGAGTGTGACCAGTATGTAACCTTTTCCCAACCTCTAATCTGTGAGATATCAAACTTAGGGAGTGCTTCAGCTAACTGTGAGCCATATTTGACATGCAAAGCATCAAACTGTCTTATTCAAGTTTGCAACGCTGATGACTCGTCTCACACATGATATTGCCTCCTTCTTTATGCCACCGCTTTTCCGATTCTTTTTATTTTTCTTTAGTGAGTTAAAACCGAAAAGTTACTCTTGTGTTGCTAATGCTGCACCTTTTAAAACTTTTCATCATGCCTTTGTTTGCAGGACAGCAGATCAACAGTTTATGAAAATATGGAGGAAAGGTTTTAAGGAAGATTAACAGTAGAATGTTTTTTATAATTCCTACTTTTGCCTCTTAAGACATTTGTGCTTTATTGGCATGATCATGAAACCTTTGTTGAAATGAAACAAAGAAGCCATTCATATTATTATCAGTTGGCATGTTGTTGGCCAGCTGTGCACCACACAGCTCATCCTTCCTCCATCATGTCGTGGGAGGATACTCACTGGATATACAAACACACACACACACACACACACACATATATACAAATGCATCTTGTCTGTTGGAGGAACCATTTTGACCTTTGATGATAATCCAAACACAACCTGGTGAAACAAAGGAGAGCTTTATACACATGCATTTTACATAAAGTTGCAACACACACCCGATTACATGGAAAATACATACATATATGGTAGTTATTGCACAAATACTATGTCACTGTGTTACCATGTTTTCACCTGCATATAGAGAAACTTTAGGCTGATTTTGGCACACAAGAAAATTATATTTTGATTCGAAATTAACCTCTGTCAAAGGCAAAAAATGGCTATAAAATATTAAAAGTTACTAATTTTCTCAGATCACTCAACTTTATTTCTGATCAAAACTAATAAACATGCAATGATTTAAATTATCTTAAGTCTTTAAATGCTGATTTATTTCCCGAGTTTCACCGTTTTCATGAGAAAAACAAAAATACAGTTTGGTGTGTTCTATAAAACAGAGGTATTATATGGAAAATATGGAACGTTTTTTTATTCTAACACAAACAGTGACATCATGTGATCAGATAGACTTTTATTGCAATTTGTATTGTTTGACTAAAATGTTGAAAAATAAAATCAGTCTGTGTTAAAGCAGTTTTTGATTCTAAAGGACAGTAAATCTGACCTGTCCTTAAAAAAGTTTATATTGTAAATTGAAAGTCTCTCCACAGATAAAAATATCATTTCATATGAAGGAAAACCTCCTGAATGATGGCCAAAAACTGACAGGAGAAATTACCTGAAAGGGGCCAAACAATCCCTGATGACCTAAAAGACGTAATATCCCCCATAAAGAGAAATTGTGCAGAAGAAAAACAAGCAAGTAGAGTACACGTTTGGTGATGAAGTCTTTAATTTAAAGAGCCTTCACCTTTGCATCAGTCCGCTGCGTATGGAAAAACAAAATATTTCCCGGGTCACTGGAATCTCTGTGTTTCCAGAGAAAGCACTGGGGGTAAGTGTGTCTACTTTTCATTTGAAGATAATTTGTTGTTCGTAGAGCAGGAATGTGTTCCACTGGCCGTAGGGGCCATCAATCTTAAACTAGATTGGTCAACTGGTCAGATGCCTGAGTGCTCCTTTGGGATAAGAAGCACACTAATATGGAAAGTGAGAGACTGGTTCTCTTTTCATGAAAAAAAATAAGAACAAAAAGGGGAGCAAGGAGAGAGGAGTAGCAGAGACAACAACAACCAACTACCGTCACTGTGCCGTCCCTCCTGGTGCTGCTGGATTATTTCTCCGCCTGAGTCCTATCAGAGATCACAGGGCTTATCATGATGGATCAGAGTACATTTATCAGCAAAATGCAGAACAAAAGAGACAAATGTATCTTTGCGTTCAACACTCAACCTCACTGAAGCTGATTGTGAAGATACTGTTTGGAAACCAAAGGTGAAAACTAGTATGTGTAAATGAGAAAGGCCAGTCTTCAGACTGATCTACATAAAAAAAACATGCACAGAAACAGCTTTGATTCTAGAAGTTGTTGAAAACTTTTTAGACTGTTTTTTTTTTTTTTTTTTGTTGCTGAATAGTTACTTTATTTACAGGCAGAACCTAATGTGACAATAACATGACGTGGATAAAAAAAACACTGCCTCTCCATCGTGTGCTTTGACCCAGTAGAAGTGTTAGGTGGTTATGAAACTATCCGAGAAAATGGAAGTTTTAGCTCTTATGAAAGTGTAACCGCTGAATAGTCTTCTTTCTGTTTTGTTTTTTTTTTACATTTGCTTCATGAAAACCATCTTCTACTTTCACAACAAGCTTTTTGGCAATTGGGTTGCTATGGTGATGAAGAAAAGACCAAGCTTAAGCCAACTCTAACCTTACCTGAGAGCTGGAACAGCAGTCGGCTAGAGATAGATGCCTTAGCTATGTAAGAGCATGACACCATCGCAGCATGACTACTTCCTTAAAGTAGAGCCGAAACATAAAGCAGAAACATAGTAAAAAGGGGATCATCCAACAGTTTGTGTTCTTTCTTCTTATTATTCTTGGTGGAACGGTGCTTCATGAAGCCATTTTTAATGGACATTTACAAAGCAAAAGGAAAATCTGATACTCCTAATAAACGGCCTACGCTTAAGCATACGTTTGGGATTACCTGGGTTACTCTGTTGTACTTGAAAAATCAAAATAACTTGATTTTAAAAATAATTACCAAAACATTGCATCATTTAAATAATAAATGAATACACAAAAAACTTGATTTACTTAAAATAAAGAAAAATGAATTCTCCCTGCAGGTTACTGGTTCTGTGTGATGCATGCACGCAGCTTCTCTGAGGTACACTGATGTAAGAAATAACAGACATTTGATGGTTTTAAGCAATTTGTAGTTGAAGATAGCATGTTTCGTATTAACTGGTTTACCCCAAAACACTCATTGCCTGATGTTTTCTGATTCTTCCATGTTCCACTTCCAAACGTCACCTTTAAATTTAACAAATCCCAATAAATATCCTACCAGACAATTTTCCTGAATTTGCTACTCCTGTAAGGTTGGAAACCGTGCTGGTACAAATAATGTAAATGAAAGTGTGTGACACAATAGCAGAAAAACATGTTCTTTTAACTTCTTCTTTTGCATTGTTTTCTTTCTGTTCTTCTTCTTTTCTAGTTTGTTGCATGTCAGCTGTACAACTCAATACTGCCCCCATGATTTCTGGTGGTTTTGCTCCATCTTCTGCTTCAAGTGAAAAATACCTAAGCCTGTTGAAAACAAATCAAATTACGGCCGAGGTATCAATCTGATTACTGGGCCTGTAGGGGGATGAATCTTGCAATAGTGATGATTCTTGTCTGAGTTGTGAAGTCTATTATAGCACTCACTATAGACTCTCTTCTGCATGTGGGCCTTATGTTGACCTGTAAGGATAAAAATATCCACGTTGTTTCACACTCTACTGGGAAGTAGAAACTGTGTTCCAGGTTGGGTTTAAGGTCAGAGAAAGAGTCTATAAATGATTGTAATGTCATCTCTCTCCACGTTGCTTCAATCTGCATATCTGAATGAATGTTTATGCTCATACACACGAACACTCTTTATTCCTCTCCTCTTATTGACAGCTGAACAAAGTGGTCTGATGCGCCACTCCTTCTCATGAGCACTTTTAACACCACGCTCCTCCTGCCTCCCTCCTCCTACTCCCGCTTAACCTCCCTCTCCCTCTTTTTTGTGTTCCTTGCGGAGTTGAAGAGTTGAATCATGGGTCAGCAGTTCTTTGCGCAAAGAGCCAGACTAGATTTCCAGATGGTGAAGTCACCATCTTTCCCTGCTCATCGATTTAAGACAGATAAATCCTCACTCTCTCTCTCTTTCTCTCTCTCTCTCTCTCTCACACACACACATTTACACTTGCAAAACCAGATACACACTAATGTGACCAGAACAAATACATCCACAAACTGCTGTAAAGCTTTGCAGCCTTCAGCTTGAGTGTTAAACAAATTGAGACATGTCAAGGCTGTAATTGGTTCCAGAGGAAGAGCATGATGGGAAGAAAAGCGCTGAGTAGACACTTCCGTTAAGAGGGGAAAACCCCACTTTAATTGTGATGTTTCAAAACTTCAGACATTGTGTGTGTGAGTGTGTGTGTTGTGTGGCAGTATGCCAGCATCTTTGGCCTGCTAAACATCCATTTGTTGTCAGCGCGAGGGAATAGCAGAGCAACGTGGCTAAATAACGTGTCCCAAAATCCGTACATCGTATTTATGTTTGATAAAACATAAACAAAAAAAGTTTTCGAAAATTTCTTCACTGAAACATCTGGAGCAGGTTTTTACAGTGTAAGTTCATTTCATGTGTGCAACGGTTTTGTTTTTTTGCTCTGGAGATGGTAGTTAACTAAATTCAGAGTAGTGAAAGTCTAATGAAGTGGTGTCTGTGTTTTTGTTTGCTACCATGACAACAGGACAGCTGACAACACTAGGCGCATCAGTCAGTGAGAACACCTTAAGTGGGTCTTAGATCAGGAGCAGTGGCATTGCCAACACACACATGCATAACAGAAAATATGGGACTGGAAAACAAGTGGTTGTAGATTTCTCTGCCTTTTGCAAGGTGATGAAGTCAAACTAAATGTTATAAAGCCTGATTAAAAGCTTATCAATTAAAATCCTGCTCAGATAAGTGTTGCTAGGTGAGCAGTTCAGCCAACTCTCCCTGAAATAACACTGAAAACTGGACAGTTTCTAAGTGCATGATTAACATCCAGCGTGTGGGACAGACGTGCAGACGTTATTTAGGGTATCGGCATGGAAAGTAAGGGAGTGTAGGTCAGAGGTGAATGGTTTGTTCTGATGGGTGTGGTGGAGCTGCAGTTTGTCAAACTGCCACTAGGTTAATGGCTGTACTCAGTTGCATTTAAATCCTAAATTTCCATAAATAATCCAAGGGAAATGCAAATAAAATACTTTTATCATTTACTGTTCTGCAGATATTTGCAGATGAGCTCAAATAACTGATTACATTCACTTTTTTGTGAACTTATGCAGTGAGAAAGCCAAACGTTCCACTGTGCAATGTGGAAAACATGTTATTTTTTCTGTTTCATGTGTTAATGTGAGGAGTTTCCTCTTTCAGTAAAACAGATCTGATGCTTTTGTCTCCTCCTGAAACTCCAGTAGTACATTTTCCACTGCACTCATAAATATTTCGATGTATTTAATGCACACTTCATTGCAAAAGTCTTCAGGCCATTCTCATTTTTTTATATTTAACTTCCAAAAAGCTACATCTTCCTGCAATTTTTAAAAATTTTATTTATATATGTATTTTTTGGGGGGGCGGGGGGGGGGGGGTAACAGTTCTTTGTTCTTTTTCTTCAGGAATTTAAAGCTCCTTCACTCATTTTAAATCCTGTCAGTATTGTCACTTTTATTCAGCTGGATAAAAATGTTTCTGAAATTATTAAAATACATTTTTGAATCTCTATAAATATATTTGTCATTGAAAAACATTGCCTATAAACCCAGTAATAATAAATGTTGAGGGCCTTTAATCCAAATTGAAAAAAAGCCTCCAAACCGGTTTTGCTCAAATCTGGACAATGCAGTAATATGAACATAATATGTCTGAGGTGATGATTTTATTCAAACATAATTACGTTTTAAAAATATTAGACCCACAAACACAACAGACACACAGACAGTTAAATAGTTAATAAGGAAATGTATTATTTTATTGTCTGATGTTTTCCCTATTCATTGTTTTCATTGTTCATGTTGAACCAGTTGCGACTCAGCTGAAGGCCTTTTATCCGTTTTAAACATATTAACACTGCAACGGTGATATTTTTACAGAGAAGTAGAAAATAAACTATTATAAAACCATTATAGAGAGAAGACGTGTTTATGAATGAGCGCTTCCGGTGCAGAGTAAAGCCTCTTCATCTCAGTTGTTTCCTCCTCCTCCCCCTTCTTCAGGTCAAGCTAAATGATCGCTGCAGGGTCATAAAATTGTTTTGACGGTGTTTCTTGTTTCCACTCTGAAACATGATGAAGATGTTGGAGCTTCAATGCAGGAAACTGGAAGGAAAGAAAAATACTATTTGGAAAATATTATTTTTCAAATAAGACCTAAATAAACATTTTGTTATTGTTGTTCCAGCAACATTTTTATTTAGGAAAAAGGAGATTTCATCGTTTGTTGTTTGAACGTTATAATATGAAACGTATTTTCCCTAATAATCCCTCAGTTAATTGTATTTTTATCAACGCTTTTTAAATGTAATTTATCTGAAAACGTAATATTTTTTGTTCATTTAGGCTAAATATAAAATGTGGTTAAGATCCGATATGGTGACGTTTATTTTTTTTATCAAATTGACACTGGAGCAAAAATTCAAAATGATATTTGCACAACGCTGTTATCTTCATGTAGCACCTCTGAAAAATAACACAACTTTTTCACTCATTTTCTTAACATTTATCAATAATAATAATAAGAAAAAATATTTAATTTAATTTACGTGTTTATTTTAAAAATCAGTTATTGTAGGCTACATGTAATTTTCAGTTTTATGATAAGAAAAAATGTAAGCTACGGTGTGTGAAAAAGCCGTTCATAGTGTGTATAAAGTAGTTTCTCTGCTTATTTTCTGTCTGTTTCTGGATGATGTGTGAGGTGTCAATGGCCTTTTATTCTCATTTTAATGCAATTATAACATCTATTCAGCCTCCTGCATTTCACTGAGCAAATCAAATGAAAAGGTAATAAATAAAATAACACAAACATGTAGAAGCTTACGGGCCTTCCAGCCCACGCAGATTTATCGTCACGCGGGCCGCTCATGAGCAACGTGACTATTAATCTGCAACAATCACACGTTTATCTTTTATTTCACATCTTAAAATAAAAACAAAGATGAATTTGAGATTTGCTTATATTTTTTTCTGGTCAACATACCGCATTCACGCTTTCTTATATATTTTTATATAGACAAATTTGTATGAAGCTATTTTTATTATTATTATTATTATTATTATTATTATTATTATTATTATTATTATTATTATTATTATTATTATTATTA
>JBAMHX010000011.1:3942549-3956244 GCA_037177515.1 Pseudomugil tenellus
TATAGTATATATTTATACATAAAGCTCCTTTTGACAACGCAAATTTGCTCATCAATTTCCTGGACAAGACAAGTTAAAAAAGGTGCTGTCTAGCCAAATGCTCTAAAGCATCAAAGTAGAGAAAGTGGTGAAGGGAAGTTTATCCACCTTAGGATGCTGTGGGGCAACAATGTCTCGAGGTTAGTATTTAATGAATGTTAGTGTGCCTTTAGAACAAGTCATAAACATGTATTTTTTAAATCAAAAAGTGACATGGTGCTACTTTTACCAATTAATGAACCAGAATGGGATGACAAGGTTTATTTTGCTTTGCAGGTGACAGAGTGGGAGTCAAAGGGGTTTTAGGTACGTAGCAGTAGCTAGCTACAGCAGCATTTAGTCAATCTTTAAAGGTTCCAGTTTTTCAGAGGTTTTCACCTGTTGTGTTTTAGTGCTTTCCCAATTAACTACCCTCATGAATGGTCACATGACCTGTTGCCTCTGCATGACATTGAAAAAACAGTGACAATAATCTTAAAGACCTTTCTCCTCATATAAAACCTAAGCCAGTGGTAATGTTCATCTAATTTTCATTATTTTTAAACATACTCTAAAAAACATCATGCAACTGAGGCCTATAATGCATAATCTCTAGAAAAGCTACATTTCAAAATGTTTACTTAATTTCTCCAAAAGTTAAATGGAAACCGTTGTAATCACATTTAATGGCCAACATGACTTTTAAACACATTTCGTAGTGATCCTAATGTTTTATGTGCTTGTGCTGCTCAGTAGTTACATATTTCTTTTCTTTGAGTCCTGCAAGAAGAATGAACTAACAGGAACTGGGAACAAAGACATCAAAATAGTATTAAAATAAGACTGTTTTTTAATATTCTTAAGGGTTGATTTAGCAGTTTGATTGTTCAATACATTTATTCACTAACTCATTTAAAGGCTAAATGCGAAAATTTGCCTCTATGGTTAAAAACATTCCTGGTATAGCTGGGTGCTGGAAGTTGAGAGAGTGCATAATGCTAAAATATTAATGTCAAGAATACACAGTGGTGATAAAACTCAGTTTCCAGGTAATTTTGGTTTCTTTTAACTGTTTAGTTAGCTTATGGTAACAAAACTACCTAGTTTAGTTTGGAATACGACTGTGGTTTTTATGTTAAAAGACACTTATACATAATAGAAGGACATCTTAACCACCCTGATTAGATATAATTATAAGATCTAAGGTTTCATTGATATTAAAAAGTATTGCTTAAATGATAAATACTTATTTATGCTATCATATTATAAAACTATATATTTTAAAATATATGCCAGCTGTGATTTTTAGGAAAAATTAAACAAAAATTCATTGTTGGAAAATGTACTCTGAGCTTTTATTGTGCTGAAATAAATCACGACTTACAAATAATAACAATAAATAATGATAGTGATATATCAAATGTTGCTCCAGTAATAAATGTCTAATAATAATTTGCTAAATGAGTAAAAGTGTGTTAGTTATTCATTAGCTTTAGCTCATGTCATTCATTTTCTATACAGCTTAATCCAGTCCAGGGTAACCAGGTGAGAGAAAGGGAACAACCTGGACAGGTCACCACCAGTCCATCACAGGGCCAACACAGCCAAACAACCAGTCACACTCACTCCTAAGGACAATATAGAATGATAATTTAAAATGTTCAATCAACCTAACACGGATGTCTTTGGACAGTGGGAGAAAGCTGGAGCAGCCGGAGAGGACCCAGGCTATCAGCGGGAAAACATGCAAACAACACACAGAAAGTCTGCTGTGCAAACCTCCCTCAGATGAGGCTCAAACCAGCAACCTTCTTGCTGTGAGGCCAGAGTGCTAACCACTGTCCACCATGCAGCCTTGACCCTTATCATTATATTTACTTTGACATATAGTGGAATCATATTCTAAACATTACAATTCTGTCTCATTGAATTTCACATGATCGCTGCTGCTGGCTTCACTTCCAGTGTTTTTTAGCGTAGATGTGACTGCTAACATTTCTAACTAAAACAAGTCTGACCTCTGATTCTCTTTGGTCATTATGCTAAATGCTGAGGAAATTAAGAGCAGATGTCTGTAAGCAGGAAGAGATGGAGGGAGAGAGAAAATGATGGAGGGAGGTGTGGGAAGAGTGAAGTGGAGATGTTCAAGAAGGAAGAAATAAAAAAGACAGGAGGATTTTAATACCAGCAGTTGATGTTTACGTGTCTTTTGTAAAATAAATGAAACACAAAAACAAAATTCTTTATATGTTCACGTGTTATTCCTCATTTTTTCCTGCAGTGATGGCTGCAGTAAGCAAAGCAGTGGGGCACTCTGGAAGTCTGCCTAAAAGGCGTGACTAACAGCTCCCTTTGGGCTGCAGTCAGTCCGGGGTCATTTTACTGCTAATTCCCATCTCATGAATATATGACTATTTTATTGTAATGATCCCCACAAGTCAGATGGATCACATGGACCTATATACCCACAGGACTGATTTAATTGCCTGTTGTTTAAATTACATTTTACTCCTTCAGTTATTGATGCCCTTGGAGAATTCTAGTTAATTTCAACTTGAGTGGTTTAGCTTTAAATAAAACTGTTTGCTCTGTGTTTGTGTGTGTCTGTGTGTGTGTTGGTGTACAGGATGTGCGGCGGGTGCCCAGCATTGCCCCAGCCATAGTGCGTTCAGAGAGTAGCGAAAAGCGTCCGTTCATGTGCGCCTATCCAGGATGCAACAAACGCTACTTCAAGCTGTCTCATCTGCAGATGCACAGCCGCAAACACACAGGTGAGATCAGCCAGAACAGTAGTACAGCAGTCTTTTCTCACTTTTAATGCAATTACTTAATGCACTGTTATCAAACTTTGGTCCCTGCAGCTTTTGGTTCAAGGATATCCAATGTCAATGTACGATGGCCACTATCCTCCAGTTTACAGATGTTTTCCTGCTCCAACACATTTAATGTCAGTTAAAGCAATCACCTCTTTAGTTTTTTAAGCTCTGCCAAAGCCAGTTGAAGACTTTCTTGCTTTACCAAACCTGATCATAAACCATTTAAATCCTGGAGGACAGTAGTCTATGAAGACTGGACCTAGACATTGCTGTTATAACCAGTTTGCACTCAGTTGGTCCAGACTAATGATTTATCACCAGAACTTCAGAACGAGGTGTTGAGGATATCTCAGCATGGTGTCTGCGTATCTGCAAAAAGCAAAGATGCAATGTGTAACAAAATCAGAGGCCAATGACAAAAAAATGTAACACTTGAAAAATATGTTTCTATGGGTATGGATCATCCATTAATCCATTATCTGAACCGCTTATTCCAATGAAGGGTTGCCGGTAGCTCAAGCCTATCCCAGCAATGATCAGGTGAGAGGCAGGTACACCCTGGTCAGATCATCAGTCCATCACAGGACCATTACATTTTTATTTTTTTAGAAAAGGATTATCATGAGTAATCATTGTAATGGGTAAACATACATGGTAACTCCCATATTCATAACATAATTTTTACTATGGTGTCTCTGAATGCACAAACAACTCTCTGTGAGATGTGAGAAGCCTCTGAGCTATAAAACTGTAGTATTGGCTTTGTTGGATATATGAAAGATAATCATTTGGGATAAGAAACAACAAGGACCACAGAAGAAAACGGCACACATGTAGAAAATGTAGTTACTTGTAGTGCTGTCTTTGCTGCACCTGAGGCCTCTGGATCCACTCACAGATTAAAAACATTTTGAAATCTTGAAGAATTTAAAGTACTAACATCATATAGATGCAAAACACCTTTAAAACATTAAGTCCAGTCTCAGTCTACATTATAAATATTGCTTTGACATCATGGTGAATGAATATAAAGCAGCAGTTCATCTTAAAATTACCTGAACATAACTCATGTTATTGTGGGATATTTGCGTGCATTCATGGTAGTCTTGACAATAAGCTGGACTGACCGCTGCATCATGTCACACATAGATGATGTCATGTGAAAACAAGCTATCTTTTCAGGCTCATGATGAAGAGCAAACCAGAAAACCTATTTGGCGGGTGATTGTTCCAGCACTAAATAAACATTTCCTGTTTTTGCTCAGGGGAGAAACCTTACCAGTGTGAGTTCACAGACTGCGGCCGCAGATTTTCTCGCTCTGACCAACTAAAAAGACACCAGAGGAGGCACACAGGTTTGATGGATTTTACTCATTCTGCATCTCTGTCTTTAGCTTTTAGTGAACTTTTTCCATAAGCCTTTCTTTCTCTCCCGCTTCTCTGCTGTTTGCATGATAGCTACCATTTGCAAAACGTAGTTCTCAGATTGCATTTTTTCTCCATTGGTGCTGTAAACTGGACTTTCTCAGATACAGTTGCTAAATGCTGGCCAAACTTTGGAATGGCTTCCCTGCAAGCCTCTGCTCTACTGTTTTTTTTCTATCTCCCTCTGTGTGTGTTTGTGTGTGTGATGTTGGATGTGTTTTCTGTACACGTTTGTGTGAATTTTCCCTGTTTGTGTGATGAATGTGTGCGCATGCTTACTGTACATGTGTTTAGGAGTTAAACCGTTCGAATGCGAGACGTGTCAGAGAAAGTTCTCTCGGTCTGACCACCTTAAGACACACACACGGACTCATACAGGTAAAACAAGTGCGTAAACTTTTATTTTTCCATTTCTTCTTCATCCATTTGATGTTAATAAATTTAGCTGCTAAATATACGTCTTGGTGCAATATAATATATTGATATTTAAAATTTCAGCATTATGTTTGAATATTTTTTTAAACTTTCATTTCTAAACCCTTGCTGCACTAATTCTCCCCCTTCTTCACCCTTTTCTCTCAGGTGAGAAGCCGTTTAATTGTCGGTGGCCGAACTGTCAGAAGAAGTTTGCCCGGAGCGATGAGTTAGTGCGACACCACAACATGCACCAGAGGAACCTCACCAAGCTACAGCTTTCCATCTGAGTCTCTTTGGGCCTTATGTAGATCTGTGTGTACTCAAATGTTCCTGATTATTCCACACTAAGAAAAAAAATGGCATCTGTGGATTTCAGTGGAGTCCTGATGATAGGTTAGATTTTACACCAGCTGTCAGCATAACTCACCTGTCAGACTAAAAAGCTGCGTTTGTGTGTTTTTGTAAACTAAATAGATGTAAATCTTGTTTCTGAACTTCTCTGATGTGCAACGTAAGTGTGTTGGCATCAGTCCTGTGATGCACCAGCTGTCTGCAGTGCATAATTCCCAACAGTGTAGTGATGTTGCAGATTCAACACCTCGATCTTTATTCTTCTGAGAAACTGTGATCTCAGCATTTGACCTTGATTGTTGTGCTGCCAGACAGCACAAAATTTGCAAACAGCCCAGCCTCTGTCTGCATACAATACTAAAAACTGAAGTTTTTAGCTGTACTTTGCATTCTGAACACACTTTTGTGCTCAAAGTATCATTTTCAGCTTGACACATCTTTTTATTTTTCATTTCACTTTTAAAATTTTTCACTTAGGCACCAAAATAATAAGATTATGCTAAAGGAAACAGTTGCTGTACCCACTCATAACCCTGCATGTTAAATGAAATATCAATATGTGTGTGTGAGAGAAGGACTGTTTTGCAGAAATGTACATTGTTGGCATATTATTCTGGCAGCTGAGTTGAACTGCACTTTAAAGCAAAATATAAATTTGTCTAAACCCAGGAAATAGATGACATCCAAAGCTTAAACACAACATCTGTTTCTGTTAGGCTGACAGTACTATGAATTTCTGCCACTGTCAATAAATCCCAAAGGAAAAAACCCATTAACTACACTAAGAAAAACACAACCCTCATATAACTAATTGAAACTATTACATAAACAGAATTAGGGAAAATACCTGATTTGTAATTATAGCAGTGAAATAATTATAACAGGTTAGAGATTCTGAGGTGTTCAGGTAAACGCTACTGTTCACCTTGTGCTTTGACATAAATGGTAATAAACTGTGGATTATGTCATGGCACCTATCAGAAAATACAGATTTCATGAAGGGTTTTTTGTGTGTAATCTACAAAACATTTTTTGTGCCGGGGTTAATATTGTGAAAGGGTCTATTTTCCCAAACCTAACCAAGCCATTCTAGTTTTACAATCGATACAGTTAACACTCAGCAGATTGCAGTCACTGCTGTTTCGTACTGGGTTTGTTTTGGGTGGGGGTTGGACTTCTAATGGGCTAAATTGACATTAAATAATTTAATAACAGTCAGTGCCTAAAATATCACTGGAAGAGGATAAGTATGTTTCCACATGCGCCAAATGCTGTTTAAAGCTGATGTAAATATGAAACATGTATGCAAATCCATCAATTATGTTGTCTCTTAAGGATTTCGGTGCAAATCTTTGCACTTCCACTCAGAAGAGTATCAAGTTGTATCCATCTTGAATGAAAGTGACATTTCATTTGTTCATTGTTAATGTTTTCTACCAGCAAGATGCGCAGTGAGGTCAAAGGTTGTTGTCCGCTGCTCCTGCAGCTCAGCATCTTGTCAGCTGTTAAATATCTCTTATGTGGAACTACTTTGGGAAGGCTTATTTATTTTCTTTTTGTGGATAAAAACTGCTTTCACTGGAATGATTTAAAGCAGTGGTTCCCAAACTCATTTCCTAGAAGTCCTGCCGATTTGTGTCTCCAAACGGCTGCACCCTGCCACCTACCACCAAACCCAGTCCTCCATGTGTGCATAATGGAATAGAAATTTATAGAACTTTATCAGTAACCCATTTGAAAACAAAATAGAACATGCCTTTATTTTTAACAATAAAGCAGAAGTTGTCTTCAGTTTGTATCACTTTGGCCAGTTTTGGTGGCTCCCTGACAGATAGATCACTGAACAGGACTTTTCCATTAAATATGCAAAGTCAGTTATTAGTTAAGCGAGCTCATCATGCCAGTCGAGTTATCGTTCACACTCAAGGCTTTAAATATAGATGTCTAACCTTTATGATTCTGTTGCATTATCAGCAGTAAATTATTAAACTCCCACCATATACAGTAATAGCTTGGAGAAAACTCCCACTTAATGGCTTTTTGTTTGTAACTCTCACATGGAGTATGGTCATATTGTCCTAAACTTGACCTCCTCTTGTCCTGCTAAAAATGTCAAAGGGTTAAATAAAGGCAGTAAGACATATTTTGGAAGGAATGCAATTGACTTTCATGGTTATCCGACTGCATCAACAGTGATGCAGGGCTGCACTGAAACTACACTATGAAAAGTGCCTTAACATCATCAAATGCAGTTTGATAACAATAAACAGTAATGTTCTGAATTAACATTTCTCGAAAATCATATAAAAGATTAGTTTTTTAACAATGTTCCTAAATAAGAAAGAAAAGAAAAAGGCAGGTATCTCTTTATATCTATGCACACAGAAACACAATTTGTGTAACTAGATAAACACATATCATCACATATTGCTTTGAAAGTTGCTGCTGCAATGAATCGAGGGACATGAATGTATATTTTATGTCATACATAACTGTCTGGTGCAGGGATCACCAACTCCAGACTTTTTGGGACCACGTCCTGCAGGATTTAGAGGCTGGTACAGAGTTTGACAACAAGCGGAGCTATTTCATTTAAATCATGTGTGTTGCAGCAGGAATAATCTGAAACCTGAAGACTGGTCCAGGTACCTTTAGTTAAGAAGGTTTCTGAGCATAATAGACAATTTAACAGAAACAGTACATGTATTTCCAACAGTACCAGCAGTGTTTAATGCACTTCTTCCCTTTGATTATCCAGTAAATGTGCTGTAATTTTACAAACTACTGTTAAAAGCAATACAGACCCCCTGCAAATGTTGGTGGCCTCCTTAGTGGGTTGTGGAGCACAGGTTGGGAACCACTTGTTTTAACAACGAGAGGTGTCATTTGTTCTTTAAGTACTTCCATATTTAACAAAACTCTCTGTCTTTTCTTTTAGTTTCGAGTTACATTATAAAAATAACATTTGAAAAGTTGAAATTAAGTGAACATTTTGTTTTGTGAGTATAAAACAAAGAAATGCCTTTAAGGTATTTAAAAAACTGAAGTTTATTGAGTAATGAAAGAGTTTTTTTCTTGTTTTCGTTGGAGCTAATATGTCTTGTTTCTGTGGTGTGTAAATATTACAGGACTCTGTCAGCGTATTCAAGCTTTAAAATATGTCTGGTGGTCCACACCGGCTCTGTGGCCAGGACATTATGTTTGAGATGTGAATAATACTTCTTCGCTATGGGAACTGAGCTCTTTCCATGGGGAAACACATGTAACTTAATTGATATATATTGGTCTTTTCTTATGTTGGTTCCAGAAACTGTTTATATTTTTTGTTCATGTGCATTAATATTTGAGTCACAAAAAAGCAACTTTAAATGAAACATTTCATACTCAAAAGTGTGTGATTATTGAAAATACTGTTTTTTTCTCTGTTCAAATGTATTGTGACTGTTTTGATACGGCATGTTTGTCTCTGTGGTCTTTATTTATCAGAGCTTTTGTTGTTCACAAGCAGCTCTCATCCCCTGAATTAACCACATTATTGCTTTCCTACTTCCTCTGAAAGCTATCTTTGAGTTTATTCAGCAATGTGCAAACTGTACAAATCTTGTTAAAACACATTGAAGACCTTCAGATTTGATCTTATATTACACAAAAGAAATTTCTTGGCTTGCCCTTTGACAAAAGTACTTTTTTTTATAAATTAGATAAATAAATAAATCAAAGATAATCATAGTCCAAGATTGAAAGTTTTAGATTTAGCTATCACAGCACCAACAGACACAGTTGTGCAATCAGAAACACACACATAACAGCGTAGTACCATCCACTTTTCTCTCTTTATCTCCAACAGAATTCCTCATTGCATTCCTTGGCTCTCCTCTCAGTGTAAAAAGATTTTTTTAATCTATTTTTCCTCAAGCTGGTCATTTTTTTACACTTCTCTTTTTCTTTTTTATTGCCGACATCAGCATTTCTGGAGATAAAACGTTGCTGCTCTGCTTATGTTTTTGCACTCTGTTGGCCATCAGTGGTTTTTTTATTTACATCCAATTTTTTACAACATTCTTTTTGCTCATGAAGAGAAAAAGCAGCAGAGAAGGAAAAAATGGAGACAGATGGGTGCAGAGATGGATAAAGTCAGATAAGACAAAATTTCTTTTGTGAACTTTTATCATAAGTTTAGCCAAAGTGTTAGCGTAAATCAGGCAACGTGTCCAATTCCCTCCGTGGAAATCCCCTGAAACTCCCCAGGGCTCTTGTGCTATATCTCAGCTGTCGAACGAGGCCTACATCTCTCATCTCTCTTTCTATCTTTGCTCTGTGTGTGTGTGAGTGTGTGTTGTTTTTTTTTGGGTGGGGGTGGGGGGGGGGGTATGTGATTGTGTGTGTTTTAGTGTTTCATCTCTGCTCCATCCTCATGCCGGTGATGCTCTTTGAAGCCTGATATCTGGTCAGTGTAACTGCAGTTTTGTCCACTTTCGGTAGTCACAATAGACACTGGATCTACATCTGCTACTTAAAGCAGAAAACAAGGATAAGGCCCCTTTTAAAAGTAAAGAAAGAACTCACAAGACGCTCAAGATTGCTGTAGCTACACAGAATATATGTTCCAAACTCTAATAACTCAACGTTTTGTTTTATTATACCTGGGGGTTTTCTGGACTAAACAGTTTATGGCATAATAAACATTTTAATGTTTCACCTTCAGATTTTATCCAGGAAAAAAAACATGCTAAAATTAAACCAGAGGAATACAGATAAACAGTCTAAAATGAACCTAACATCAATGAAGAGTTGCACAGAAACACAAAAGTGGAACTTTTTGCCTCTAAACAGCTCCATGAGAAACATCATTGGGCTAATATTTTCCTCTATTCTGTTGTTTTTAAAGTGTTTTAGAAGTAAAATGGCTTGACATGGTCTGAAATACTTTAATCAAAGCTAGAAACTTTATGGTTATATAAGCAGAAATGGATGATGATAGCTACTGTGCAAGCATTACTACCTTTATTCATGAAAGCAAATAGCTGATCTATTATTTCCGATCCAAAGCTGTTAAATAATGAAACAATACTACAATTGTACTTTTACTAATGATTTCTTTATATCTTGTCACTAAAAATGAAAAGGTGCAACATTTAATTGAAAAACCAAACGTATCTGGAAACATGACAGAATATTAGTATCAAAGCAAACGCTGTTTCCGCACAAATCTAACAACCTTGAAAGTCAATATTTGGCCGGAGCACCTGTAGTCTTCATCACAGCCTTACCTTCTTGCTTTTCATGTCTTCAGGAATAGTTCTTCAGACTTTTTTAAAGGATTTTCCTATTTATAATCAAAAAGAGTTGCTCAATAACCCAGTACCAGCTAGAACTGTGTTACATACAGGATGCAATGAAGTTCTCTTTCTACTAATAACCACAAGTCTAAAAAGATGCTTGCTGAGACCCCGGTTATTAACCTGAGCAAAATGATGGACAACCAAAAAGTTAAGAGTAGAAACAGAAGAAACTATATCAAACATATAACTACAATGTATAATGTATGCACAGATTGAACAAGCTTTGCCAGTTGGACTGACAAATGGATGACAAGCCCTGTGGATCCAGGGCATGTACTAATAATAATAATTTATTTTAACCATATATCTCTAAGATTCTTTTATTTTTGTAGCATATAAACATTTCTGGCTGAATTGCTTCAACTGGCATATTCAGCCAGCCCGAATAACAACAAACAAAGTTGTTATCAGAACACATTAAACTTTTTTTCTTATCAGACTTCTGGACTTGTCAAAACAGGAAAGGCACAGATTGAAAAAATACAAAAACAACCACAGAGGTTCAGTTCTATTAACTTTTCCTGTAATCTTCTAAAGGACTTTGCATATACAGCAACAGGGCCTCAACTAAATGGAATGCAGCCAAAATGTCAACAATGAAATGTGTTTCCAGGCGTAAAACTCAAGCAAATCATATGTAAAACTGGTTTCATGAATATGCTGGAGCTGAAGTTATTACTAATATAATAAAATATTAATAAAATATCCTCTCACCGCTACATGCACATAGTTATGCTCACTATGACTGGGTTTAAATCACTACACTAAATCTTGACCAGAGCCACATACAACCGCAAAACATGATCATATTTCAGAATTTTGCCTTTCATCTCCCCAAAAAGAAACAAAATAGACATATCTTGTCTTGTTTATAACGTGGTCTTTATAAAACAGAACTGCGGTGATGATAAAGAGCTGATAATATAAACTTTGCCCCATGTGTGAGTTAATCCAGTCACAGTGTTGGCAGTGACTGCAATGTCATCTTTCCCAGTCTGCACACATGAAACAAAATCACTTTCCAATCACATTCTGCCCGAAGATAAGATCAGAATTGACAAATAGGGGATGGTGTTTTTCAGAGTAGAAAAAGAAGAAAACCAGCAGCAGGAAGAAAAGAAGTTGAGGAAGGAGAAAAACATTCCCTGCAGTCAAGTTGTTCTGTGATTTGTGGAAACAGAAGAGGAGATGATAATGTGGATGAATTTGGTCCTGGTACGGCTCAGCACTGCTCATGGCCCTCAATCTGACACACACACACACACAAACACACACACTTAGTGCTGGAAGCGCTCTGTGTTGTACATTTCTCAAGAGACTGCACTCCTTCAAACACTGTCAGAGATTCATGTTGCTTCAAAAGGATAAAACAGCTGACCTGAGTACAGCAAAGCCACATGGCGACATTCTGATCAAACAGTGCAGCGTAAGTGTTGAATAAACATACTTTTTCACTCAAACACTGTGATTTTGACATCCTTTATCAGATCATTAACAGGTGGTCGTCACTGTCCACCAGCAGATCTTCTCAACTTTCCCATTTTGTTCCTCTGAGCAGGATTGAAGGAAAATCTGTTTTATTGCTTTAAGGCACAAAAACAGGAAGGAGAATGTTCCTCCAGCTCTAACTGAGCTGAGGCTTTGACAGTTTCTGGCAGCCGGAGATTAGAGAAATGGAAGGCTAAGCAGGGAATCCTGCTAAAAACCAAGGAAAGAAAACAAGAAATCCAAAAATGGATTATCGAAGATACTGACATGATGCTTTTAGAAGAAAAGAAATGTGGTTCAGTTTAGATCTTATTATAGCTCTTCCGATATTCTGGGTGGGTATATTTAATAATGTTATATTTCTGTTGTAATTATTCACAGTAGCTTTGTGGTTTGCATGTGTTATTATGCTGAAATAAATTAGTCTGCAACCCTATTTTTGCTTCATGAGTTTACTGTTAGTCTAAAACAACTTTACAGGTGGTGTAGAGATGGATGTAACAACACTGACACCATCCTCTGGCTAATTGAAGCCTCAAGTTTAACATTTTAACCCTTGAAATCTTTATCTTTTTAAGTCAGATGTTCCAATTGATGTGAAGAGCTGGTCCCAAAGGTGCACGGCACTACGAGCTTCATAAGTTTTTTAATATCATCACGGCTACTTTACAGCATTATTTGCTGCCTCTTCTATATTCATTTAAACTAAAGTGAAAACCAAGTTGTGTTGAAGATGTTTTTAATCTTGTGTGCACAGCGTTTTCCTGGCTAAAGAAGAGACATCAACCACTTTATCAGTACACTACTCAAAAATCAGAAGATTTTAAACACATTATAAAGGTAACTTCTGTAACTACCTAAGCACTAATTAAGATAACTTCTGTATCTTTATGCCAACCATCTTCCCAAAGTCATGTGTTGTAAAAAGATTTTAGCCAAATCATGTACATCGGCCAGTACTGCAGGAATTTGACCTTTTGATGCAATGAAATATATCAGCCATAATGTTTTTTATTGCCTGAAAACTTTAACTACGATGTTTTAAAGCTGTGATGTTACAGAAAACAAACTGCAGCTGACACCAAAAATGGCTTCAACTTCTATAAAGTTCAACTTCAATTGCAATCAACTACAATCATGACCTCTGGAACATTTTAAAAGGTGATGCAGCAATTAATTTTTGGATTACTTCACAACATGGACTGATGCTGAGCATTCTTTTTTCTACAATAACAATTTTAGAAAAGGTTAAAATGGTGTCTGTGAAAACAAATGAATGGACATATGTTTTGTGGCGATTAGACATTTTGCTGTGATGTTTGGGGTGATATAGCCCAGAGCTATTCTATTCAGTACAATTCATCAGGTTTTCCATGTAATCCTGCTTTAAAATACCTGAATCAAATTAAATGAATCTGACATGCTATCAGGTTCTGCATAAAGACTCATTCATTTGAGTCAGCTGAAGAATACGTGCAAAACATGATGCATTGCATCCCTCCTAGGACAGAACTGAGTTTCTCTACAGGCTTTGTGGCAAACATACAGGCATCACCTGTACTGAGTTTTCTGTTCAGGTGTTTTTTGGTTTGTTTTGTTTCCAGAAAAGTCTCCTTATCAAGACAAACACTTTAAATACCCATTATTAAACCAGCTGCTTTATGAGAGATTTTGTTTCCCTCTCATGCTGATGTGTTTGTTTACAACAAAGAGCAAATGACAATAATGAACCTCTTGGGATGACCAGACAGTGCTTTCATCTTCATTTGCATGATTTTTAAAATGTTTTGCATAAACCTTTTGTTTTCTCCATAAAAATATATAAATATATATATATA
>JBAMHX010000011.1:3957123-3967489 GCA_037177515.1 Pseudomugil tenellus
TATTCTTCTGTGTCCTGATCACATTCATAAAGAATACAATTGAGTGAGAATCGTGTTGAAGGTTTTTCACCTATCAGGCCACACAGTAGCATTAAAACATGTAAAGACTTCATACACATTTTATTCTTTACTCTTTTGTTAAAAAGATAAGTCATTTTGTAAAAATAACAAGTTCTGTCCAAGTAACTTGAAGTTCAAGGCCAACCAAAAAATTCAATGTGTCAGTGTGTTTGAGAAGCCTTTTATCGATCATTGATCACCATTTTAGGGACTCTGTCTCCACCTAGTGGCCAACATGTGTTAACACTTCTAACAGTAGAAATATCTAACCCTTACTCCTGCTACAAGAGGAGCCCAGGCGGAGAAAGACTGACTGCATACTAAACAGCATGCACTGTGTGGTTGCGATGAGGATACCCGGAAAAAGAAGCCAAACACACAAACAAGGATGTGCACCAGCTCGAGATTTATTTATCCTTAATGCATCGTGTATTTTTTATTTTGCAGATTTGTGTAAAAACTAAACTGTGTGTATGTGACTAATAAGAGGAGAGGAAGTCCTTTTATCTTGTGAAGTTTGACACAACTTTTAAATGATGTAAGTCTCTTTTAAAAACGTATCTTTTAAGTTAAAAGCCATTTTACCTCATTACTTGTATTGTTGTTTTATGCTGTTATCATTTGCTTATTTATTTATTAACCTGTAGCTACACAACTTTGGTTATTATTGTGAAATTTTATTTGAATCACAAAAGTGGAAATATCATTTATAAGCTGCTCAAATAGCTGTGCATATACAGTCAATGGCATAACCTATTTATATACAGTCTACGGACATAACCTGAGCACGAAAAGTCGCCTCTCCCTCCATCTGTGACGTCATAGCTACCGTCTCATTCATCTAGTGATTGCGCAACACTTTCCTAAAAATATCTTTCAATGTCTCCACGAGTTTTCGGTTTTGTTTCCATTCTGTCCTAGAGAGTTAAAACAACAACAAAACCCAAAAAGCTTCCCATGTGAGAAGCGTGAACCACACTTTTCATAAGCTAAAAATCACACGATCATGATACAAAATTTCAACATGAAGTGATCTAGAAATGTTACACTGTTACTAATGTTATATAGCCTAGCCTGTTGTTAATATATATGTGTGTCTTATGTCGGAGTTTCACTTTCCTTTGTCCAACAGACGGATGCCGACAGGGTGCCAGTCCGGTGTAAGTTGTGTTTTTGGCTTAAGTTTCGTTTCTGCCTGGCGGTAGAGTCTCACAACAAAAATCAGCTGTTTGTCATCCGCAGACTCAGAGACGAGATGTTTTCGTGGGGAGAGGACTGTCTGGGGGGGTTTTGGTTGAAAGGCGACAGTAACACCACAGCAACCAGCAACACATCGTCGGATGCTGAAGTTCATTATTTAAACATCAGTTATAGCGTCGCAGATCTGTCAGCAGGACATAATGTGCTGACTTTCCTCAAAAGTAATGGAAATGCCTTCATCATTCCCATAAAGGAGGACAAGGATGGAAGAAGAGTGCGAGGAAAGCAAAGTAAGTGTCAGTATAACACACAGTTCCTGCAGAGTTAAAATGTGTTGGCCTGACTGGTTTGTGTCTTTGCAGAGTTTGTGAAATGTAAGGGGAGGATTGAAGCTGTGAGTTGTGGTGATGATGTGGTAACTCTGTTGTCAGACAGAGGCTCTGTCCTCTGTGTGGACACAAGGCACAGTCCTTACACACCCAGGTATGCTGCTATGGACATGTTACTGAATTTATGATTCGCTTTCTTTTTCCTGCAGTCAGTATAATCTAGTTGTCTTTATTGTTCACCGTTCTCTCAGGTTGGTGGAGACATTTTCTAACATACCGGTCTCTCAGGTCGCATGCGGAAGCCAGCATTCAGTTGCACTCACTACAGGTACAGGTCAATGTGCAGTAAACCCCAAACAACTGTGTAAGACCGGTTATTTAATAGTTTCTCTTTGGTCTCTCCTAAAGAAGCACCATTGTATTTTCTATCTTTCAGCATTTGTATAGCGCCACTTCACAGCAGTGTCATCTCAGGGCCTTTTACAAACACATCAGTTCGAGCTAATTTATTATAAATAGTCTAGTTAAGGAAAACCAACAGATTGACTGTCATCCAATCTCCCATCCTGAGCTGCATGAGGCGACAGTGGGAAGGAAAACTCCCTTATAACAGGAAGGAAAACCCTCCAGCAGAACCCAACTCAGGGAGGGCAGCCATCTGCCTCAACTGGTCGAGATATCAAAGTCAAAAAACGCATTAACAGCTTTTAAGGTTTTTATTTCTGAACTCAGATATTTAAATTAATTTAAATTTAAATAAAAAATGTGAGTCTTGTAAAAAAAGAGACTAGTAATAAATTAAAAACAACATGCAGGCGAACTCAAAATTGCACTTGACAATATTTGCATTTTGGATCAATGCTATTGGCTCGTTCACCATATGATCAATATATCTTTGTAGTTTGATCTATTTTTATACCTTTAGTCAACAACATTGCCAGCTTCTTTGACAAATAAAATGCATCTTTTTGCTCTGACCTTACAAACTTGTCTGTTCACTTGATTGTTTGATCTCAGAGTCATGTGCAATTATTATAGCAAATGCAGACGGACATCTCTGGTCTTCTCATTTGTTCTTTTTTTTCCCAAACAGGTTTACATGTAAAGATTGAGAATAAAGTTCTGATCCAGCTCGTTCACACTGGGTCACACCACTGGTTGTTGTGGGGTTGAAATAACAAACGACCAAAAAGGAGAAACTGAACATAGTTTTGTTCAATTTGCAGAGAAGCTCAGTTTGCTGTGGTTTCTCATCAGGTGGTCAGGTCTACTCATGGGGTCAGAACTCTAAAGGCCAGTTGGGTCAAGGAAATAAAAATTCAGGATCCAGTTCACCCCAGCAGATCCAGTCCCTGGCAGCCATTCCTTTGGTTCGGATCGCTGCTGGAGGAGAGCAAAGCTTCGCCCTGTCTCTGTCTGGAGGAGTGTTTGGATGGGGCAGAAATGACTGTGGACAACTCGGACTGGGAGACACTGAAGGTAATGGTGGTCAATTTTTTTGTGTGTGTGTGATTCGTGTAAGTTCTGTAAGTTTTTTTTATGTACAGTAAAGGTAAAACAGTCACCAGTCATGCTTTAATTTTATTAACATACTCTTTATTTTCTATAGACAGACATACACCAGTTTCTGTGGAGAGCTTGAACCTGAAGGAAACTTGTGACATTTCCTGTGGAAAAGATCACACTGCTGTTTTAACAAAGGTTAGTTAAATATGTATCCTTAACCATCTTAATGAACCACCCAGTTCCTTAACGTTTTGCTCTTAAACCGAAGTGCTTTAAAAAATAACAGGAGTCAGTTCTTTGACAGACATGAAGTCAGTGTAAAATAAATGTAAAATAAATTTATAACAATGCAATGAAACACTGTTATCTCTGAAGTGTTTGAAACACTATGCCTAAATTCTCTTGTCTGTAAATATTGGGATTTTATGAGTGACAAGCTGATGGTAGTTTGAGCTGCTGTCAGACTTGTTCTGTCATTTTTCCATGACTCAGCTGTTTTCTGGTTTGTAGCAAGATTTTGTTTTATATCAGCCTGCAGGAAACAGCATAAAACCAGCATATAGAAATAATTTCATTTAATTGTAAAATACAATTAAAAAATATATATTCCTAAAATATTCCTTTTTTTTATAAGACATTAACATGTGACTCAGTATTAAATATGGGATATTTCTTTATGTCATTTTACTCTGAATGGATTGGAGTTCCTCTGAGACCATTAACTGGTTTGTTGGTTATGTTTGCAGCATGGTGTCGTGTTTACATTTGGCTCTGGTCAGTACGGGGAGCTTGGACACAACTCATTGCAAAATGAACTCCGACCTCGGCTCGTTGCAGAGCTTTGGGGGACAAAGGTCACCAAGATTGCATGTGGAAGGTACATCACATCTGTATCTATGAAGAAGTCATTCTGAGCCCTAATTAATCAGGCTATTATATTTATTTAATTATTTAGATATCTAAATGTTTATAATATATCTATATTTTTATCTATTTAGATAGAAGTTTTTTATGTTTGTTTAAATAGGATGGTCTACTTAATAGACCACCCTTCTTGAATCCAAATAATCTCTTCTCTGTGACTTAGTAAGGCAGTGATCTGGTGAAGCTAACGGAGTAGCTCAAGTCTGTGCTGGTTGCCTAGATTTTTCCTGCATCATATCATTACCATGCTGGAGAAACCCCACAGAGCAGGTGATTTATTCCTCTTATTAAAGAAGAAAGGAAGGTTTTATACAGATAGTTTCCTTATCAACATTTTGGAAGAGTGTCTGCAGCTCCTGGTTTGTATCATGAAGGGATTTGGAACCAGACTGTATATAAAGGCTGGACGAAGCTCCCGAGTAGAGGACTAGAGAGCTGACTTTGTGCTGCCTGTAGCCAAAACCTAAATCAGATTTTTTTTTTTTTTTTAAATAATAGATTTAATTGCGACCTTTTAAACCTAAAATGTTTTTTTTGTGTGTGTGTTGTTTTTGTATCAGGCTTTAAACATGTTTGTTCCTGCTGTGAGTGTGAAACATTGGAGTTTTAGAGATTTGCTGTGTTTTAGAGCCCCTAATGAATGAGGGGGGAACTGCAATTTTTAGCACTTCGTAGGCTTCACCTTTGTCCAACAACGGGTTGCTGCCTGGCTGGAATCAGTAGTTCTTTGAGCTTCTGTTGACTTTGTATAATCTCCAACCAGTCCACCTATTATTTTCTGACATCAACTAGACATTCTGGTCCAGACAACTGCAGCTCACTGGACGTTTACTCTCCTTCAGACCATTAACTATAAAGCCTTGTGATGTTTGTTTGTGAAAATAGTAGATTGGCAGTCTGTCATCCATCATGCCACGTTCAAAATCACTCAAATCCCCATTCTCCCCGAATCTATCGCCCAGTTTGAGTCAGTTTGTCTACATGACTAAATTCATTGAGTTGTGACTATTCTCCGTTGTAACTGGTTGATTTGTGTCAAACAATAAAACATGTTGCATCAGAAAGACATCATAGAGTTTAAGATAAATTCTTCTTATTGTTTTATTCCAGAATGGAAGAAAACAAAAATAACTAAGGAGTTGTATAAATTAAAGTAATTTTTGTTCAAATAAAAAATGTGTTTTGTAGCGATGCAAAGTGTGAACAGAGTACTAATTCACAAAAGAAGCTTCAAGTTTCCATGAAAACTAGAATTTTACAGTGTTGATTGAGCAGTGTTATTTCCTTCTTAGACATCACACATTAGTGTTGACAGATTTCAACAAGATCTACTCCTTTGGTTGCCAAGCTGATGGCCAGCTGGGTCGTAAAGAGGAGAGTTACCCATCAGTGCCACTGCCTGTTGAAATGCCTCAGGGTAAACACATATCTGATATCAATGGTTTTAACAAAAAAAGATGGAAAATGGAAGATAAATGCAAATATTAAACAATTTAAACTGAATTTCAGACTCAAGTGATCCTAAAATTAAAAGCATCTTCGCTGGGGAAAATTGCTCCTTTGCAACATGCCTTCCTGATGAGGTATCATCTCTTTTATAACAGTAAAGATCATTAAATAATGTGAAAATCAAGTCAACTTGTTTTATTTACAGGACATTCAGTCGGATTCAAATGCTGACGGTGTTAACATCATAAGTCAGTACTGTCTTGAAAGCGTGATAGATAGATGGATTTCTGACTGTGATTCAAAATCATGGAAAAAGATTAAGCAGTAAGTACTCTGCAGCACGAGAATGTCAAAAAGAGGTTTCATTCTAATCTTTATTCTCAGTTTTATTGAATAAAAATGTTGGTTCTTTTCAGAGAAATCCACAGAATGTTTTCATCTGCATCTTGTTTAAATCAAAGCTTCCTTGAAAAAAGGTAAGGACATCATATCTAGGGATTTTTTTTCTACTTGTTTTTTTTTTATTAACGTCTTGTGAAATGCTTGTTAACTGCGCAGCCCGTGTTCTGCAATACAGGTGCAAAACGCTGCTGGAGGAACTGGCTAATTAGCTCAATAATTTTCTCAAATTAGTTATATAAACATGATGAGATTTCAATAAAACTAGGCATCAGCAATTTGTTGAGTGTGAACATATATTAATAACTATTAATAACCATCCCTTTGATGGAGTTTAAAATATCTTTTAATGAAAAAGAAAATGAATAAAATTGGCTTCCTGATTTTTAGTAGTATGTGTACCGTACTAGGACACATTTTCATTTCACATTTGTCCAACAGTTTTTCCTGAATACCTGCAAACTATCAAATTTTACTGTACTATTAAAGACAGTAGTGTACATATGCAATCAATCACAGGCTTTTTGCTTTCTCACATAGAGACCTGCGCTAATCCTTCTACACGAGTATCATTTGATTTGGCTCAATAACCAAAAACATTTAAAATGATACTTTTTTTCATTTAAGGTTACAGCTACTGTAAACCTACAATGCAACACACTTTTTGTATTTTGAAAGATGCTACATAAATATAATATCTAAATACAGATTTAATCTTATTATAAAAATCTATTATTGCCATTATCATTATTATATTTGGTCATAATAATTAAATAAATACATTTGACTAAATATGACTAAAAATGATAGCACCGAGACATTTGTTGACAATGAATATTTGAACATCTTGAAGAGAGTAACTAAAGGGCCATTGATCGTCCCATTTTCATGCAAAGGAAAGCATATATACATATTTTAATTCCATTATATTCATATTTCTATTTTCTATGTAAACACAGGATAAATCGATGGTTTGCTTTTAAGAAAGTTTGTGCTGAAGAAGTTTTGCAGCCTTTAGGATTCATTGTACGCCACTGACTGCTCTGGATCTGCAATCATTTTCTGTTTGTCACAGTAGTCTGAATTCCTTTGGGAGTATTGAATAGTTTCTATCTTTTGGTTTTATTAACTGAAAGTGTTAACATCTTCATCAGCACAGCACTGTGGCTTCCAAAAAACTGGGATGAGCTCTGCCTTCTGCTCCTTTTGAACGTGCACTTTTATGACATAAAGAAACCCATCTATCCAAATAACTCAAAAACTGAACAAACCATTTTGTCCCATAACTTCCTTTTTTCTGCATTGTAATAATTTAACTAAAGTGACTTCTTTTTGGGGCTGCACGGTGGCGAGGTGGTTAGCACTGCAGCCTCACAGCGAGCAGGTTGCCGGTTCGATCCCCGGTTCGGGCGGTGGCCTATCTGTGTGGAGTTTGCATGTTCTCCCCGTGTTAGCGTGGGTTCTCTCCTCCCACAGTCCAAAGACATGCAGCTTGGGGATAGGCTGATTGGGGACTCTAAATTGCCCATAGGTGTGAGTGTGAGCGTGTGTGGTTGTTTGTCTGTGTATGTGTGGCCCTGTGATAGACTGGCGACCTGTCCAGGGTGTACCCCGCCTCTCGCCCTGTGTAGCTGGAATTGGCTCCAGCGACCCCGTTTGAATTTATGTATATATATTTATATATACAAAGGACATGAAAACCCAAAGTAACATAAGCCACTAAACACAGATTTTGACAAACACCTGTCCGGAATTCTGACACTTTTCCCTTTTGTCGGTGGGAAAAGATTTATTTGATCCAGATTAGTGTTCTTAATCTGTTTAAAAGTCTGAGCGGTGGCCCATATTCCTCTATAAGGACAAAAGCTGCTTGTACAGAAAATGGCTTCTGTTTATATAAAGCTGTTTATATTTACACCAAATTATAGTGACTAACTCTTGAAAGACATGGATGGTTGATTGACAGAATTTGGAAATCCGGTTAAAAATGCCCAATGTTAATAGGTCTTTAATATCAAATTTATTTAAAACAGTAACAATACATGAGGTTGAGTTATCACCTGAGTATGGAAAAAAATCATAATGACAAAATATTGCCTGTATTTATGTTGTGCTACGAGCAAACACCCACCAGGACAGCAGTGATGATTCATCTCCAGTGACCTGAACCTGGCAGATTGCTGTTCAGAGGTGGCTGATCTACATATATAATGATGCTCAATGTGTGTTTTGGGATGATAAGTCATGTCCATGTGTCAGGATGATAGACAGTGAGAGATTTGCATGCCAACTCCAAGTAATAAATCAAAACAAGCAAATATTATTTACACATGTAGAAGAGGTCACGGAGTAGCAACGACTGTTGTCACATTTGTTAATAAAAACAAATATTTTTTTGACAACAAGAACTTAATTTAAAATTATTTTCTACATTAAAATGCTTAATCAGATTTCTGGGATGGCCTCCACCTACCCATAACCATTCATTGGAATAATTACAAGGGATGGATGGATGGATGGATGGCAAGTCAATATAAAACATAGGCTATGTATTACTGTTGCCTATAGGCTATGTATTACTGTCGCATCTACCAGCATTAGCTGGTAGATGCGTTGCCTTGTAGATGGAAAGATCGTAATTTGTCCTGATTATGTTCAAATGTCAAAATGTCGAGATATTAAACACCCCCCCTCCCCCAATATGTTCATTAATGTGTAATCATATAGAAATATATTAAATGATAATTAAGGTGCTTTACATTACAGGCCAATGCCAAACCTCCTCGTTCTCAGTAGGATTTTAGAAAAAAGTTGTTTTAAAAGTTATGCAACTAAATGACCCTTAACATTTTAATGTGAAGCACTTTGAGTTGCATTATGTGTGGTAAAGTGATTTATAAATAAAATTTAATTTAATTGATTGACTGATGTCACGTTTTGAAGTAGGAGGCATACTGCAATACACTCAAATGATCAAAATAGATTTTATATAGCAGTAAATTGTCGACGTCAGAATCAGGAACAGGAGTTTGACGACTTTTTACTTCTTTTTTTGTTCTTCTCCTCATTTCTGGGCTTTAACGGCAGTTGACAACCTGACCTCCCACAAACTCTGAGCATATATACAGAAACACATTATTTGCTGTAGCTCTTTGGACATTTTATTGGCTTCTTCCACCAACACCTCTAATTCCATCGGATCAAACTTGTATTTTCGCTTGCAGTTTTGTAAAGTTGTCATCATGAAAACCATGACACACGCTAAATCCTCATTTAAATTGCATGTCTCCATCACTTTGCACCCACTGTCATTTGCGTGAGCAATCTTAGTTGATCACACGGCATACTATCACGGCCTCACACGCTAAATTCTAGATGCCACACGCTAATTAGTACACGCAAAATAAGATCTTAGTAAATTTCGCCCTAAATCCTAAAAATTAGCCCTGTTTGTAATATAAATTCTAAAAATTATTTATGACTAGAAATAACATTCTTAATGTTTAACTCACCAAGTCCTTCTCTCCTCAAATTCCCCTTCAATTTCTGTTGTTCTCTCTGCCTTTCATATCTCCTGCAACTGAACAAAACATGAGAAATAGTTTCCTTAACATGACATCCCTCACAAAGACCTGTTTGATGTTTCCCCAGTAATTTATTAATTAATAATGCTTTTATTTCGAATATGCAATTATAAATGAAAAATTCATTAGAATTACATAAATTGGTAGACATAAATAAAAACAAATAAACAAATAGAACTAATAACAAAACAACACAACAACTAAAAATTATATTGACATATACGAAAAAGGAGTGGGGAGAAGTAGAGACTTATATTTGCCACGCCTTCCTTACAAATCCTGAATAATTACATTTGAAATGTAACTTCCTGTGACTTAATTTATATATTAATTATGATATTATCCTATATATTTTTATTCTATAAAACATCCAAATCATAAATGCATTTACAAAACAAATGTTCACATTTCACAAGAAACAATGTCATTCTTCTTCAACATATTTTGCAAAAATAATTTCTTTATACTGTTTTTAAACTGATTTATGTTTGTACAGTCCCTCATGTTCCCCTTCATACTGTTCTATAATTTAATACCACAGACAGAAATACAAAAAGTTTTTCTTGTTGTGCGTAATTTACTCACTTTATAGTTAAATGTATGTCTCAAATTATAACCCCCTCCCTTCCCATGAATAGTTCCTGTATATGTTCTGGTAGAATATTATGAATGAATGAATGATTCTTTAATGACCACACTGCAAGCAGGTGGAATTTGATTTCAGTAAAGCATGGTACGGTACAGGTTCCCACATATAACATTTAGACACATAGAGATGACATAAATACGGAAAATTGAAACATCAACATCTAACAATTTCCAGTTCATGATCAATGTGTTATCTGCAAGAGTTCAGGAGTCGGATGGCAGTGGGGATAAAACTATTTTTGAACCGTGTAGTTTTGGTGGCAATTG
>JBAMHX010000011.1:3967589-3979845 GCA_037177515.1 Pseudomugil tenellus
GCCCTGTGTAGCTGGGATTGGCTCCAGCCCCCCCACGACCCCGTTCGGGAATAAGCGGTAGAAAATGGATGGATGGACTTCTTTTTGATGTTTATTAACTCCTCTCATACTTATGAACTATGAAAACCTGCTACCATCTTTGGCTTTGAGGCACAAACCTAATCCATCATAGATAAACTTTGTCTCGGTCTTTTCTATATACATAAAAAAAAACTTCAGATCTGTTTATTGAGGCTTGCTTTCTGTAACTTGTATAGTGCTGTGTTTCTCAGTGTGCAGCTGGTACAAAATGTCACAGCCAGAGTCATAACAGGAACACAGTTTCACCTCTGTCCTAATGTCACTGCACTGGCTTTCACTTAGTTATTGTATCAAATGAAAAATTCCTTTACATGTATATTTTTTGAAGTTTGAAAACAGGGGAATCAAAATTGAGAGCTATTATTTTGCAACTTCCCTTTCCAACACAGATTAATCAAATTAATTCAAATGAATTGTTCGTTACCAGGCCTCTGCAGAGCTGAATGACATGTGCATATGTAAATCCAGCCATTTGAATGAGTTGTGTTAGAGAAGGGGTGCATCTTAAAGTTGCAGAATAATAGATCTCAAGGACAAATTTTGGCCACCCCAAGCTGTAAGATGCAGCTTCTCAATGCATTGTAGAACTTCTCTACTCCTATAGCAACACTAGAGATGTCTAAGATCTGCAAATCAGCTTTTCGCTCATCTAAAGGAGTAAAAACAGGATTGTACTTTCTCCACAGGAGCTTTGAGGCTTTGCAACAGTTTGTTTCGGTCAAAACTCAGTTTCCTTCCATAAAACTAAAAAATACTTTGAATATGTATTTATTCTTTTTAGATTATCATTATTCATTTATTATATTAATACTTAAGCTTTTTTAACTAAATCTTTTATTGTTGTATATGGCTTGCTTCTGAAAATTGGTCAGCATATTGGTCAATCTAAGGTGTTTTTAAAATGTGCTATGCAAGTGATTTGAATTTGAAAAGCATAAATGCTCAGAGTAGGCCACTTTTGTAATTTTTACCATCAGCTTTGTATCAGTCTAACGATGATCAGTGAAACAAGCATTATGTGAACTTGTTTGCTTGTTCTCTTAGCAGAAATAAACATTTGCAAACTTCACCCAAGTACCATGGTCTGAACTTGAAACTGGCCCGACTCACGTTCAAGAAACTGGTGAAAAAGGACAAAGTTTGGGAAGAGGTATTCAACTACATGAAATCTGTCACAAAATGATTACAGAATAATTACTAGCATGTTAACAGCTCCTGTGCATGACAAGACAAAGTTGTGATAATTACTCTAAAAACAGCTGCTGCTTTCTAACAATCCTTTCCCACCTAACAGGTTGAGGCTGCTGTTCTACACCTGCTCCCTCGTCTCCACAGGAATCCAGTGGGAGTGGAGGCTCTGAGGATCTACCTGCTTCTCAATGAGCTTCTTCATGTGATCCAGAAACACACATGGCAGCAGAACACAAAACTTGCTCAGCTGGTGGCCACAGCAGTGACAAACTTATCAGCTAAAAGCCTCCAGGTCATAGGTACTGTCACCTTGTTTCAGACTTCCCCACGAAGCTACGTCTCCAAAGCACACCTTTGTTCCGGGGGTTTGCAGGGGGAGGAACAAATGCAAGTTTAATTTGATAGACATGTCACCATCTAATGGTTTAGAACAGATGGGTTAAAACAATTGGATGGCCGTTTTTAAGTCCTGTCTGCTCTACGAGCAATTCAGTTTTGTTTTTGTTTTAGAGCATTTAAATATTTCCTTGCAATCAGACTGTGAAGGGGATTTTAAGCTATATAGTAAAAATGTTTGGGGAAAACTTTCCCTACCCTACATTTGAGGTAACAATCTTTCCTTTATGTGATGTAAGTTAATGTTATCCTTCTTAGGGGATTGGTGGTCCTTGCTGTCAAGCTCCACCATGAGAAGATATGTGAAAGTGTGGAAACAAGCCATCTCAGGGATCTTGGCGTCTGAACATGTTCCTTGTAACTCAGGAGTGCGAAATCTGCTTCAAGTCCTTCAGTATATGTACAATGTCAGTATTACAGTCCCAAACTAATAATTAAACTCAGTATTACAACATATTAATGGATTATCTACATAAATGCTAATGAGAGGCTCTTTCTTTTTACAGGTGAACAGCAGGGTTGGGGAGGGTCACAGGCTGCCTGAAAGTGATTTCCATTTGCCGCTTGATGAAAACTTTCTCTTTAATGATCTAAAACGATGGCGATCTCAGTCACTATGGGGGGTAAAAAATTAAATGAAATAAAAAAAATGTTACTGTTACTTTCTAATGTTTGCATTTAAATTTTATTGCTTTAACTTTTATTTTTATATTACACATATTTATTTAAAACTGTGGATCACTGTTTTTCATTTAACCATTTTTGTCCTTTTAGCATGTTAAGCCACTTGTTCTTTGCGACTTTCCAATCGTGATGGATATGCAAGCAAAGCTGCAAGTTTTTAACATGAATAGTTTAGCTACCAAGGTATGTACAAAATACTTCTGGTTTTTCATGTTAATGAATGCAATGTGATCAAACACACATGAGGAGCAAACATATAGCATTCTTAAACAGACTCAGGAGCTTGTTGGCCAACTCTGCAACATTTGGTCTTGGTTTGATGGGTGCGACCCCTTCCATGAAATCTTGGAGCTGAAACTGAGACGTGCATCTGTTTTAGAGGACACCTTTGAACAACTGGCAGCAAAACATCACAAATTCTACAAGAAGCCACTGATGGTAAACAGAGCAACACACATGTTACATTAAAAATACATTGTCCAGGTATTCTGGCAGAAGAAAATAAACTGTAGCAGAAAAGCTCATGACTGATTTTATGTGTTGTAGGTCTACTTTGATGACTACTGTGAACTCGATAATCTGCCTGTCTACCAGAAAGACTTCTTTTATGAAGTTTTCCATGAGATGTTTTCTGCTGAATCTGGGCTGTTCATGTTCAATGACTCTGAAACACTGGCATGGTTCTCCTCGACAGTAAGAACAGCATTTAATCTTTAGAGCCTGAATCAACAGCTTTTAACTGACTTTCCTCTCATTAATATAAGCTCTCCCCTCCTGTTTTTAACACTGTTAGTGTTAAATGTGGTGTCCTTTTGACACAGGAGGACAAAGTTGTGTAGTAAATGGAAGGAAAAAAACGAAGATTAAAGAAATGGTTTCAGATTTAATTTGTCTCTGCTGTGAACTGCAGGCACCACAGGAGAACAGGCGATTCTACCTGTTTGGGGTTCTGTGTGGACTGGCGTTGTACAACAGCGCCATCATTTACTTACCTTTCCCACTGGTGCTGTTCAAGAAATTGCTCGGAGTGAAGCCTTCATTGGAGGACATGATTGAATTTAGTCCAACGGTTGGCAAGTAAGTAGATCCATATTACATAAATATATATAGTACTATGCACTGGTTTTGGCCCAACCAAACTGCTTCCAGGAGAGCTCCTCCAAGCTTTCTCAAAAGATGTTTAAAAGTTTCCCTTTGGGTAATTCCCAAAGAAGTATCTGCTGAAAACATATTTCAGCATAATGTACTATATATCCTTAAAACATTTGAAAAACTAAACCAGAAGACAAAAGAGATAAAACTGATTAACTGAATCTGAACATGTTGTGAAGACATTGGAACAAATTCTACAAAGGTCTGGATCTGAAAGAGGGATCTGGACCTTCAGTTGTTGGCTGAAAGTGTGGCTGTTCAGAAGCCAGTTTAGGGAATGAATCCTCCTTAAACCCCAACATTAGTGAAACAGTGTAGGATTCTCTGGTCAGAGAGCAGAAAAATCCAAAGAAAAGTTTTGGAAAGTATTTCGGCTTGTTAGAACTAGATCTAGATTTGTATTTCTGTAAATACTCTACTCCTTGTATTGTCTCCTTTAAGGAATCTGAAGTACATCATGGATGACTACACAGATGACGACATAGAAGACCTGGAGATGTATTTTTCGGTAGGGTTGATAACTCACTAACGTGACAATTTTATCGGTTTCTCATCCTTTATCAAAGCAGTGATATGATTTTCTTCTTTCTTTCAAGATCAACTGGAACAACTGTGAAGTTAATCTTGATCCTCAAAATCCTGAGAAGCGAGTAACAAACCACAACAAGTAAGACCCAGTTTTGCTGTTTTGTTATTTGACTACAGATTAAAAAAATGCAATCAGCAAATCTTCTGATCTGTCTAATCATTAAACAAGTAAACATGTGACTTTTGGTTAGTCATAGCCTATCAGCATTAGAAATTTCAGTAACAAATCCTTCATTCAAACACATCAAGACATACACTCATGCTTATAATTATATAATAATAATGCAACATTTTCCTGTTCTTATTTAAATAATTGGTATTTATATTGTCTTCTTTTCTTAATATAAACTTAAATCTTTTTAACTGACATTCTTCTGGTTTCATGGATGTATAACACTGATACAAACATTGACACAAATTGCTCTCTCCTCTCATGAAGCAAGCGGAATTTTTGGAATATGCAAGAAAGTTATTAATGCCCTAATTTCATTATTAATTTGTCCATCCAGTGGGGAATACATCCCATCCATTATCAGAACTGGTTAAACCGGCTAGGGTTATATCCCCAAACACCCCCAATATTCAGTTTCTCCAATCCTCAAATACATATACAAATAAAGAAACTTTCAGGTATAATGTCATTGTGTGACACATCTTCAGGTCATGACCTTTCATTTGTACTTGATTTGAGGTCAATCAGATGAATAGTTTCAGCGATATAGCCAAAACAGTCTTCAGGTTTGAGCGCCCCCTGGTGGTCAACCTGAAAATGATAAATGGCTCAAAATCAAATCAGCTCATCCTCTCTACGATATCTATACATATGCAAAACATGAAAACTCTAAATTGAATATTATTCAAGTTATTGGGTTAACACAAAGGATCTGTGGCGGGGCGAAAGCACTATATCCCAACATTCTGTAATGAAAGGTTGCAAGAACCAATTCCAGTAATCACTGGGTGAGAGACAGAGCACACCCTGGACCGGCCGCCAGTCCATTACAATCAGACACACACACTCCTAACGGGTCAATTTGTAATGACAAATCAACCTCACATGCATGTTTTTGGACGGTGGAGTATACGGAAAACACTCCCGCTAACACAGAGAGAACATGCAAACTCCACACAGAAAGGTCACTGTCCAAGCCGAGGCTTGAACCACCGACCTTTCCGCTGTGAGGCTGTAATACTAAATACCACACCACCATGTGATCAACAGGAGGACGTTTGTGGATGCCTACGTGAACTACGCCTTCAACATGTCAGTGGAGACTGTGTTTCGGGAGTTCAAGCGAGGCTTCTTCCAGGTGTGCGATCGAAATTTGGTGAGGCTTTTCACGCCAAAGGAGCTGCAGAAGGTTCTGGTGGGGGAAGATTTCAAGGACTGGGAAAAACTGAAACAGGTACCCAGACATTTTGTCATTTGTTTGTATTTAATTCAGCAACATCTTGCAAACAAATTCTTTCCCTGGAAACAGAACACACAGTATAAAAAGGAGTACCATGTCAGCCATCCCAACATACAGATGTTTTGGGAGGTTTTTGATGAACTGAGTGAGAATCAGAAGAAAGCATTTCTCTGTGAGTATGCCAGCATACCCTGACAAATTAAAACGTTGCTAAAAATGGATCAAAATGATTTAGTAACATTCTTAATCTAAACACAAAATCTAGCTTCAAGGTTTTTTTTTAGATTTATTTTGTAAAATTAATTTTACAGGCTCGATCTCAGAGGCACTCATAAATATCTTTTCCTCTATCAGGGTTTGTGACGGGATATGATCAGCTGCCTATTCTTGATAACGACAAAATCAAGATGGAAATCGTTCCATATATCCTGGATCGACCTTCTGACAACTTCTACCCTCAGGCACATACATGCAGCACAGTCCTGGAGCTCCCCTTGTACTCAAGGAAGGAAATCATGCAAGTCAAACTGGTAGAAGCCCTTAAAACCAACAGCAGAATTAACCAGTGATCTGTACAGAACACTGCTTCTGGACTGAATGGAGGTTAAAGATTTTGTTTGCAAAAATGATTAAAAATGGGCTTCTGACACTACTGTGTGCCATGTTGCAAATAACGTGTTCATCATTTTACATAATATGACACTTTGTTTATGACTGGATTTATTCCATTTTAGTTGTGTCTGTATGACCAACACAAGGGGAAAAACTGTTTTAAGTAATATTATTATTATAATTGCTTTAATCCAGTTAATGTCTTGTTGTTTGTTTTTTCAGATGGGGTGGTAGCTTGTGTACAAACCATAAACACATGTAATATATCTTATTTTAAGTGGGGAAATATAAAGCAAATTTGCACTGAGGTGTTGCTGCGATCATTTATTAGCTAAGAGTTATGAAATATTTGTTTATTTTTTACCATGTTAAATGTAAAGAAGTATTTTGCCTTATGTTTGTGTTTATGGTGATATTAAAACTTCCAATAGTTTCAGTTTGAAGATAGAACCAAATTCTGTAGTGTTTACATGGTCAGTTGTTAAATTTAAGTGCATTATCGCCATACTGAACCCATGTTCCAGTACAAAAATCCTTAGTTTTATTCCTTTAAACAAATATGTGGGGTAGTCTTACCCTGCTGGGATAGGCTCCAGCAACAGGTGATGCTGTACTGGATGAAGAAAATACATCGATCAATGTCTATATTTGCTTTCATTTACTCAATTGTGTCTTCACTTGTTGAATTTTCATGTAAGAATGAAAGTATTTACATATGTTGTAACATATTTTAGAAATAAATGAAAACATAACAGAAATTATTTAAAGTTGTGTTTAGTTTTTGAGACCAATGTTTTTTTCATCATCGATTTTAAAATAAGTAAAGTGAAATTCCATTTTCCATTATTTCCCAGTTCACTGGTTGGTCGCCAGTCCGCTCCACTCTCAGCCACAAAGGCTGAAAGATAAAGGAAAAAATCGGCAAAACTTTACTGGCGACTTCTAAAATGGTTTTACCAAAAGCATCTTCAGATGTAAAATAACTTCTACGTCTGCAGTAGTCTGATCTGTGTTTTATCAGCTCTTATCAACCAGATGGACCTGACGGATCTGCCAGGTTAACCTAATTATCTCTGATGGTGTTCTTCATCCGCTTTCTGATTTTTAGTATGATTTATTCATCCTCTTTTGTGTTTGTCTTTTCTCAGATGACTTTAGTATTAGGCTACTACTCACCTGCGGACCTGCCTTAAATATACTGACGTCATAGATGTCAGATAACGTTTCTGAAGAAAAGGAGCAGACAAAATAATCTAAATGTATTTCAACCATGTATTTTATTCCATATATTCTGACACAGTGACTGACTTGTCCCCTCTAAAAGCCATTTTCAGTTATATATCAATTAACTGGTTATGACTTTCCTTTTCTGTTCTCTTTCTATCCTTTTCTATCCTCTCTGATCAGGTCCAGCAGTAAAATCCGTAAAACATTTATTTAAAATAAACAAAAGCAGAAGTAAAAAGCCCTTTGGTGGTGATTTGTAGAATAAGAAGGGATTGAATATATGTCGTTTTAAAAGTAATGCATCAATAAAAACAGTCAAATAAAACTGCTTACACGTTCACACAGTTTCGGTTTTGTTTTCCATATAAACTCAGATTCCGTCTCTGACTCAGTGGGAGTGTCTTCTGTCGTTGCAAAGTTTTGTTTTCCTTTCTCTCAACACAACCTGCATAAAAAGCCACCAAGTTTCGTTTCTACCAGCTGGCTCATAAAAAGCAGCTGATCTCTGCAGAGCGGCACAAAACAACATGTTTGCGTGGGGAGAGGACTACCGGCACAGCTTCCGCCTGAAAAAGGGCGCAAATGTCCCAACTGGTGATGGAGTTCAGCTTTTAAACTTCAGCTTCCACATCGCGGATCTGTCTGCAGGTCACAGAGTGCTCGTGTTCATCAAGGCGACCGGAGAAGTGTCCATCATTCGGACAAATGAGAGCACGGATGGAGGAAGAGTGAGAGGAAAACCTAGTAAGCATCTGTATTTAAAGGAGAGGGGAGGTTTTTTTTTATATACCTATTGATTTAATATGTTGTGTTACTTTGTATTTGCAGAGTTTGTGGATTGCAAAGAAAAGATTGTGGCAGTGAGTTGTGGAGATGATGTGGTAGCTCTGCTATCTGAGAAAGACAGAGTTTTCTGCATGGACACAGCAAACAGTCCTTGTACACCGAGGTTGGGATAAAGCTCTATCATTTCATCATAGTCATATTTATAGCTGTAGAATATCTTATGGAAAGCTGTTTTTTAGAATATCTGTTTTAAAACTGTTTCTCTGCTGTTATAGGACTCCAGAAGCTTTGTGTAACATACCAGTAGCTCAGGTTGCTTGTGGAAGTGAGCATATTATTGCACTGACCAAAGGTACAATCACATACTGATGTGTTAAAATGTGATATCACATGTGATTAAAACCATTATAATAATTTTAGGGAATATATAACATACAAGAAGATTAAACATAATGAATTGAAAGAAAAGTGTCATGATTTGCTGCAGGTGGTCAGGTCTACACATGGGGCCAGGACTCTAGAGGCCAGTTGGGTCTGGGGAAGAGAAATTCTCAAGCCAGTTCACCCCAACATCTCCGATCCTTGTCAGCCATGCCTCTGGTTCAGATCGCCGCAGGAGGAGATCAGAGCTTCTCCCTTTCTGTGTCTGGAGGAGTGTTTGCTTGGGGCAGAAACGACTGTGGACAGCTCGGACTGGGAGACACGGAAGGTAATGGAACAAAACCATCTTAACATCTTGATTTCCTTTTCAGTGTGTTGCTCCTGGAACTCAATGTAACATTTTCCTACAGACAGACATACACCGGCTCCTGTTTCTTATCTGAACATGAAGAAAACTGTTAATGTTTCCTGTGGAAAAGATCACACTGCATTTCTAACTAAGGTTTGTCAATTATATCATTTATGCTTCTTCTTATAAATATATAATTATAAATATTTAGAAATGTCAGCTACTGAGCATCCTTAAACATTTTATTAGATCCTGTGAGGGCTTTCTTACCCTTCTTCTGCAATATCAGGATACATCTACTGCAAAGGCTCATTTTAAGTAACAGATTTTATTTTAAAGTTTTTTTAAAGAGGACAAATACAACAATAACAAGTTTCATAGCAGAGACAAGTAGACATCTCATTCTTTGACTCAAGTCTCAATAAAATAAGGACAGAAAATGTGTGCATCCATTACTGCAGAACTGCTGACAATGTCATATTTATACAGAAAAATATAGTTTTCACTGTCATAAAGATACATTATCTTGTTTTTTCATTGACAATTTATCGGACTAAACTGAAGAAAAGATCATTTGGCTTTATGGACAATTTCGTCTCAGTTGTAACCAGATGCAAGAAAGATATTTATCTTATGGTCTCTTTGTTGTTATAAGCAGTCTGACTAAATCTAAGTCAGATTTTTTTCATGTGTAAATTTTTCTACAATAATATATCTTGAGTCCAAACCTTTGTCTTGTTGCTTCCAGGATGGTGTGGTGTATACATGCGGGTCGGGTAAATACGGACAGCTTGGACACAACTCATTACAAGATGAACTCCGCCCTCGGCTTGTTGCAGAGCTGTGGGGAGCAAAGGTCACCAAGACAGCATGTGGAAGGTAACGCACCCTTGGTTTTTAGAGCACAGCTTAGTTCTTCAAGTATATTGTAAATGAGTTCACTAGTTATCACAGTGCATAAAGGTGGAACAGAGGGATGTAACACAACAGCAGAGCATGATTAAGGCCATGTACACATAGCCAGATATTCATGACACCAAACATCCTCCAGTTTTATTGGTCCACACACCCTAGTTTTCCAAAGAATTCATCAACACCTAACCGCATAAGTGCGTCCATGCTGCTTCTGAATGTAAACACAGATCACTGTCAGGCAGGAACATGGACTGGACTCAGACGCAGGGTTAGAAAGTCATGAGTAGGATGTTATTCTTCACCAAAAACTGTAGCTAACAAAAAAGGCTATAACTGGAATAAAAATAGAAACAAAAACTCACTCCAAGGAGGCAAAACCAAAAGACAACTAAACTAAGGATTACTGCTAAGTGAAGTCAAACAACAAAAAAACACTGACGAGGGAAATAACAAAATGAGCTAGACTACCTTAGATGACTGAGACTTGACTGACAGCTGGTGATAACGCATGTAGACAACACACTGGCACAAGACAAGGGAAACGCAGACTATTTAAACACAGGAAGGTAATGGAAAGCAGGTGGACCCAATCAGGTAATCAGGGAAGACCAGGCTGGCGACACAGGAGGAAAGGCAAGTGACCTGAAACAAGAGGAGAGTTAACCTTCAAAATAAAAACAGGAAATTGAGACAAAACCTCACCGCCGTGTGACAATCACACAAATAACCACATCATTGTTTATGCTTTAGGCAGTGATCTGTAGCTGAAACCTTGTTTTTTATTATTTGATTCTATTTGCTGGAACATAAACATAGTATTTGTAAATCTTCACTTTAGTTAGAGGAGTTTGAAAGATTTTTTTTCTTTAAAAAAAATGAAACAATGATGACAAGGCAGCAGCCAGGTGTAACACAAACCAGGGAGTGAAGATGAAGAGCAAGCTAATTATCATTGCTGTGGCGATCTATAAATAGAAACCAGGTGAACAGGAAGTAAATTAAATTGAGGACACAGTGGGACAACTTTTAAAGACACAGAAAACAAGATAGACAAAGATTAAAACAAAAAACACATGAAACACAAACCCGGTTCTAATCTATAGACCAGACGTGGAAATGCAGATGTTAACATCAAAAATTATTTGTCAGATGTCATACCTTAGTGCTGACAGATGCCATGAAGATTTACGCGTTTGGGTGTAATGAACAAGAGCAGCTGGGACGTGGAGAGGAGAATCATCCGTCTGTACCACTACTTGTCCAGATGCCACAGGGTAAATACAGTTACACTTATACACTTATACTTAATAGGCAGCTGCATCAAAACTTTATGCATTAACTGTTTGTGTGACATTACATATTATATATTAGTGGTTAAAATGCACTCATCTATCCATCCATCCATTTTCTACCACTTATTCCCGAACGGGGTCGCACTCACACCTATGGGCAATTTAGAGTCTCCAATCAGCCTAGCGCCAAGCTGCATGTCTTTGGACTGTGGGAGGAAGCCGGAGAACCCGGAGAGAACCCACGCTAACACGGATAGAACATGCAAACTCCACACAGACAGGCCATCGCCCGAGCCGGGGATCGAACCGGCAACCTGCTTGCTGTGAGGCTACAGTGCTAACCACCTTGCCTGCAGTCATCTATCTTTCATAAATTCTTTTGCCATTTGTTTTGGGTTCAGAATGATCAGCCACTAGTTCATCAGTGTAATGCAACTGGAACGAGGCTGATAATGAAACCTGTGGATGCAATAAATACAGTTAATAGAGATGTAACAATTTACATAGATTTACATCAATGCATCAGTTCAACCCAAAAGAACTGACACATTAAAACATGTGCTAAACATTTAAAAGATCTTCTTAAAGGAGGACTATCACCTGACAACTTACGGCGACAACATGTTCCTTGGTAGGGGAGAGAGAAGTCCTGTCAATAGCAGGCTTGTGCAGTGTGTGCAGAGGCAAAATAAATCACAGAAAGACGGCTGCGAACCGCAGATGGACGCCGCCATTTTCCTGCAATTTTACCATTTCTGACATGCTGTTCCCCTTATGACAGAAACTGTCCTTGCCGATCACGTTGTGGAAATTCATCACCCAGCTGCAAAGTGTATTTGATGCTTTTGGTTGTTGAAAATAGAAGGCAAATAACTTATCTGAGAGAAGACCCATCACTGTTTTAGTGATACATTTACTAGGAAGAAAAGCAAGCTCTTGAGGTAAGCAAACTAGGGATAATGTTAGTATATACGACTGTTAAAACAGCGCATCTGTTGCCGTAAAAATCATATGTGAGCGATATTAGAGCAGTTTTAGATTGGCTCCATGCAGTGATCCCACACGATGAAAACCAACATCCAAACCTACTGTAGCGACTTCCCGAGTCGCTAGAGAGGCAGAGGATGGATGGTCTAATTGTGTATGACGCGCTCCAGTTTCATTAATGACGGCTCGTAGATTTGTTGCTT
>JBAMHX010000011.1:3979945-4010232 GCA_037177515.1 Pseudomugil tenellus
AAATGATCACCTGTCACCAAACAAATCACGTGCCCCCAATCACCATGACAACCAAATAAACCATCCACATAAAACAACTGATCAAAATCCAAAACATAGTATATGGCTCCTACACCTACTTTAAATTTATTGACGAGGCAATCAGGTCTATCAGGGAACTTATAGACATATTGATTGTTGCTGTTTACATGATATGCCGTAAACCATAGTGTTTACACAATGGAAATGAATAAGAAGCTAAAATCAAGTCACTTAAAAGTAAAAGTGTCTACCCGGTAAATTAGCGGACATTGTACCAGGTCTTTAAGCGGGTCACAGAACTGTATCTTTCAGACATGAGGATGAAAAAGACAATGTCTGCATAACAGAACAGGTCTGAAAGGGGGAATAATAAATAAACAATATTCTTACCTCCATCTTCACTCTTGTCTTTCAAAATTGCCAGTTCTTTACAACAGTGACTCTTGCGACCAGTCGGCATTGGACAACACAAGCCGCATGTACAACACTGCGTCTGTCTAAGCCTCCAGGCATCCGGTCCAACTTCTTCCTCCTAGGTCTCCTTCCTCTCGTCGCCACTGTCACTTGATTCTGCTGGCTGTGGTTCATCCCCCTCTGAATTTTCTGGATCTTCTATATATGGCCGAACCCCGAATTACCCATATCCCCAAAAACTTCTCTGTTTTCATCAGAAAACTGACTTTAGTCCCGGCCATTGTTGTTGATGCTTTGTCCCAGAGTGACGTGCAAGTTTGCGCCCTGTGACCGCGCACGAACATGGCAGCGCCCATAGTTTGCAAGGGAAATTCGAAATTATTTTTTTATAAGGCAGATGTCAGAAGCAAATCAGCAAAACAGTAATGCAATCTTGACCGGTAGTGGTCAGTGTTTACTGAGATTTTTTTTTCTGGTGGCTTGTGATACTATTCCTTTAAGAGAGAAAGTGGGAATCTTTCTATTTGCTTTGTGCTAACAACTAGAATTTTATATTAGTTTGTTGTGGTAAGTCGACATGTGACATCACTGATCACCATCTCCCGATTTAGATATATAAAATTGAGTTGTGGAAGAATTTATGATATTAGCAGACATTAAATAATTGCTATTTTTTCTTGTGGTTAATGAAAATAGGTACAGTATTAATATCTCTCTCACGTTGTTGTCCTAGGTACCACACATGGTCAGCCAATTGAAAATATTTATGCGGGAGGTGACAGCTCATTTGCAACGTGCATGCCTAGCGAGGTACTGGTAAATAAAGTGTTGTTGTGGGAGGTGTAAATGGTTTCTCTGAATCCAACATGAACATTGTTTCATTTTCAGGACATTCACAATAAATCAAAGAGCAGAACAAACAAAAAAGCAACACTGCAGCCGATTGAAAACATGATTGACAAGTGGATTTCTGAATGCAATCAGATGTCATGGAAAAAGAAAAAGCAGTAAGTAAACTCCAGTGGTGCTTGCTCTTTTTCTGGATCTAATTGATAATTATCATAACTGTGGTTAATAATCAGATCTGAAATTTGTTCACTCTTCTCTCTCACTGTTAACTTGCATGATGAAACTTTCACAGGGAAATTCATAGAATATTTTCCTCTGCATCACTCCTGAATCGAAGCTTCCTAGACTACAGGTATACACAGAAACATTACCACTTCTTACCTGCTGGTTATTGGAAATAATGTCATATTTATTCTTTCTAGGAATGATAAGCATTTCCAGACTTCGCTCAACTACTCCGGCTTGGACCTCTCTCTCACTCAACGGGTTTTTGAGAAACTTGCAGAGAATGAAAGCATCTTGGCAGAGGTATGGAAGTAGACTAACTAGTAGAATTACAACATTTCAGATGTATTTGCTCATTGTTAGTTTATTTATGATGTATCCACAGGTGGAAGCTGCTTTTGTGCAGCTAATTTCCTCTCTTGATGAGAAATCGGTGGGAGTTGAAGGTTTGAGGGTCTTCCTGATTCTCAATCAGCTGCTTTGTGTGATGCAAAAGAAACAAAAACAGATCACAAAGCTTGCAGAAGACATTGCTGCCACTGTACGAAGATTGCCTGCTGAAGCCCTCCAGACTTTAGGTGCCGTAATATGATATGCTGAACTTTGCTAATATTTGAGAAGCTGCATTTCTCATTTATCAGGCAGGGTTATGGTGTCTCTCTGTTGCCTGGTACAGCAGTCAAATAGCTTAGTAGTTTTTAAGATTGCTGTTTGTTAATACAGTAACAGATGAGAGAAAATGATATATTTGCAACACAAATGTGCAATAACAAGATAAAACACATGCATTAGTTATTGAGCTTTCTACTACTGATCAATAGTTCTACACAGAAAAGTTATGTTGGTGTTGTTTATTGTAACTTTATTTTCAAAAATCAGTTTAAAGGACTCAGTTAAAGTATGAAATATCGATAAATGACTAATTTGTTCAGGTGTAGCCCTCCAGAGTTCACCCACTTGGTGCCAGTTTTTGAAATGTTGTCTCATTATTGTAGGAAACTGGTGGTCGTCATTGTTGCCGTCCACAATGGTGAAGCATGTGAAGATGTGGAAAAAAGCCCTGTCAGCAGTCATGTCCTTTGTGCCGATTCCTCGTAGCTCAGTCATAAACATCCTTCTAATCCTCCAGAATATGTACAATGTTAGTATCAAACCAACCAATATTTAATTCTTCTCCCATTTTCCACAAAAGTCACCTTTACTTTCTAGAGTTAATTTACTGTTTTCTGCCATGAATTGTTTTGAAGGCCAACAAGAGGACAAAGATACCTGAAAAGACTTTCTGTTGCGAGATTAACCAGTCTCTGCTGCAAGAGGATCTGCAATTCTGGCGTTCAATGGTGAAAATGAGAGGAAGCAAACAGAAAAAGGCAGGTCATCTAGTTTACAGTTCTTTTTTGTTGTTGTTTCTTTCTTGGATTTGCTTTTTTTTTCTTTTATAGTATTCACACATTTCTTTTTTCCTTTTAGGATATGAATGATCCACCTCTCATACTGTGTAGCTTCGCACCTCTGATGGATCTAAAGTCAAAGAAAGCAGTTTTTGACAACAATGCTGTGTTGACTCAGGTGACACAAACCTAAATTCACTCCAAATTTTATCTTGTGAATTTAATTTATATTCTAAATCTTTTCTTATAAATGTATTTTTTTGTATTTTAGACCTGTACAAATTGCAAAAAAACCTCCTTGTTGAGTCTCCCTGCTAACATACTGGGAACCTATAACTTTGTTCATAAGCTGAACCAAAATACAGGTTCATCCATGTAGTTTTTGTTTCAAAATTCTACAAAATCTTTACTAATTTCGGGTGGTATTTATTAACATTTTAGTATTGCATCATAATTAATACATTCAGTGAAGGCTTTTGCTTCACTTTTTGGTAAAAATGTGGCTGTTGTACAAAATCATTTTGAATAAACAACTACCGGTAATACAAAATAATTTTTATACGTTATGTTAAAGGACCTACTATGACTTTTTAGACTTTTCTAATCTATTTCCCACATTCCAAAGTCTTAGAAAAAATGACTCATTTGACCCTGTTTGCATTTCTCTGTCATATAAAGACGTGCAGTTTGGATAATTTGTAGCTTCTGATTTTCCTGCTGTTAAATCTGTTGTTTCAGATCAGCTTCTCAAAAATATGCTGTCTAAAACTTTTCATGCATTTCGGATTCACAAAATTTTTATCCACAAAATTTCGCCTTTTAATATAAAGGCGCACAAAATCTTTGAAGTTACTAATATAGTTACTTTTCTCTTGGAGCCTCAGTACTAAGTTGTTTTAGTCTGAATAACTTAAACAATAGATGAATTAATAGTGTGCTTTTAGGAAAGGAATCTCTGCAGAAAACATGCATTTGTCAGGTTACTGTGTTCATTCTGTTTCACAGTTTACAGTTACATCTATAAAACACAAAATAGATCCAAGATATGGTATTAAGATTTATATGAATGAAACAAAATGTGTCTTTTCAGCTGCTGAATGAGTGAACAGGCTGTTATTCTCCAATCTGCTGCAACATACTGTATTCAGCTGGTAGTTTTGGGATTCGCTGTGTTGGCAATATAATTAGCAAGCTTTCCTGATCATACACAAATGTAGTCATAAATATTTTATGTTTTAAATTTTTCTGTAGAATGAGCATCAAAAGCTGGTCTTCATGTTGTTTTACGGATGGGTTCCCCAGTCAAATCCTCCTTTTTTTGAGCTGAGGCTGAGGAGAGCATCGCTTTTGGAAGACACCATCACACAGCTGTCAACTGCTAATCAATCTGACTTCAAGAAACCACTTGTTGTGAGTTTCTAATGTTGTCCAGAATGTTGAACTTATCTTTGCTGCTATCTAAGTATCCCTAAATTTTTATGCCTCAGGTCTATTTTGACGAAGACACAAAAGTCACAAACGTATACAAAAAAGACTTTTTTCACCATTTGTTTCTCAACTTTTTGTCAACTAAACCTGGGATGTTCATGCTCAATGACTCAAAAACCCTGGCTTGGTTCTCCTCCAGAGTAAGAAAAACAATTTCTGAATCACTGGATTTTCTGCTCCAGATGACATGTCGTTTTAGATATTTATTGTTGTTTTCTGTTGTTCATACAGGAAACGGAGGAGGACCAAACAAACTTCTACCTGCTTGGGTTTCTGTGTGGGCTGGCTTTGTACAACAGCAGCATCATTCACTTATCCTTCCCTCTGGTTCTCTTCAAGAAGCTGCTGGATGTGGAGCCCACACTGGAAGACATGTTGGAGTTCAGTCCTGTTGTTGGACAGTAAGAATTTGAATTTATTAGTATCTCATTGAGTATTTAGTAATGATAAAGATGGGAATATATTGTGACTACTCTGTTGTAAACAATCACAATAAAGATTAAGCTGTTTTTTTTATGTTTAAGGAGTCTACAGTACGTCATAAATTATCCAGATGATGACCTAGAAAATGAGTACATGGACTTTTCGGTTGGTATTGAAAGATGATAAGTTATTTATATTTAAGCTTTTTTCATGCCCTTTCAGAGGGTTTCTCTCATTCATGTCATCTTTACTCTTTTTAGATTGACTGGGATAATAAATATGTTGAACTTGATCCCCTAAATCCAACAAAACCCGTCACGAGCCAAAACAAGTGAGTATGGAAATGGATTTGTGCAGAATAGCAGAATATTTTCTGTCAAGATAAAAATAATCACACTAAATGCAAAAACATACATATTTTAAATGAAAACTTATTGCAATTTGTATTTTTATTTCTACTTTGTATTGTAAGGATTATCTGCCATTTTTATCAAACTAAGTGTAAGTTAATAGTAATGCATGTTTAAATTTCTTTTTAAAGATTGATAGGTATTTTTACTTCTTTATAGTACTTTTGGTCACAGAATCTCTCTCTGTCTCAAATCTGAGGACCCTTACATTTAACACCAAAGCATGTACATTTGATTTACGTTTCTTTCCTCTGAAGAGTTGTTTTCTTCCTGTGTTACTTTGGTGTGTAGGATGACTAATTTGAATGAAGGATCTGTCGCTGAGCATTAATATTACATCATATATCATACGAACAGTATGGAAAAAATTGCTGTCAGTAAGTTTCAAAAGTCCATACATACAGAAAAAAGGGATCTGAGGGAGCATTGACTCTGGTCCATGATATAAGTTGCATGACTTTCTTAATTTCTTTCTTTCTGACTTTCTTTACTGTAATTTTAATTATTTCTTGAGGTGACTAGGACATGTCTTACACCATATGACATTACAATAGTTTAAATGAGGTTCAAAAAGAGACCTGTATAAAGTTAAAAGAGCTTCAAGAAGAAGGAAATCCCCCAGCTTGTAAAACAAATCCAACATATTTAGATCACTTAGTTGTTTGATAGTCAATATGTATTATGTTTGATAATTTATTCATTTATTTGAAAGTTAATAACATTATGATGACTAAGTGACGTCATCCCAAACATATTAGAAAATAGCCTTTAAATGGGTGTAGTGGGCTCTGCATCAAAGGGTTAATGAACAATTACGCTCTCTCTAAGCCTGTCGCAATAAGTCATTTAATTCCACAATAAGAAAAAAATGAACTGCAATAATTTAAGTTTTTTGGTTTTTCTCTCTTTACTAAGACTGGATTGCAGTATGTTTCACTACAATGCATCAGTAGCAATTCAGAGGCTACAAGATTGTCTAAAAAGATGCCTACAAGATAACATACAACTAAGATAACATACTGGACCCAGAACCCAAAATGTTTAAAGATCAGATATGTTCCAGATAACCACACTGCTGAAACCCTGAAGAGCATAAACTAGTCTGCACATCAAACTAAATTCTTCTTAAAAAAATGATGTTTATTCTTTAAAAAAAACGTGTATTTAGATTTGGGACTTTATTATTATTATATTAGTTGAAAAAAGTTAAAAAAAATATTAATCTCTGCACAATATTATTTTTCACAATTATTTCTGAGGCGATTAATTGCACAGCTAAATTTGTCATCGCAGGTCTATTTCTCTCATTCCTCATTAGTTTGAACTATTAGGGTCTAAATATTTACTTTCATATTTACTTTCATATGACTTGATTTCTATCTGCACCCAGCAGCATTGAAAATTGCTCATTTTAAACTTCTGTTAACAAGGGAGGAGTTTGTTGAGGCCTACATTAACTACGCCTTCAACACGTCAGCAGAGAGTAAGTTTCAGGAGTTCAAACGAGGCTTCTTCCAGGTGTGTGATCAAGATCTAGTCAAGCTGTTTCAGCCAGAAGAGCTGCGAGGAGTCCTGGTGGGCCAGGATTTCTATGAATGGGGAAAGCTCAAACAGGTACAGCCAACTAAGACTCCTCCTGTCGCTGTGATGCTGCTGAAACATAACGTCGTCTTAACACACTGCTTTGCTGTGCACAGAACACAGTCTATCAACAGAGTTTCTTCCTCACACACCCCACCATACAAATGTTTTGGGAGGTTTTTGATGAACTGAACGAGGAGAAGAAGAAAGACTTTCTTTGTAAGTATTGTCTCACAGAACATGTATTCATTCCTGACTTTCAGACATGCAGTAGTGTTAGAATTTAGTCATGAGCTTTATTGGGCATCATGAACCGCTCAACTGACTGCAGCAGGGTTGTAAAAACTTTTGCTGAACACTATTCTTTTTTTGTTTATTATGTAAAATCATGTAATTGTATTTCTGTGTGTACATCTTGTTGGCTTGTCCTTGTTGGAGGATGTGGGAAAAGAGAAGTTTAATGAGTAAGGTATTTTTATTGTCATCTCATAATGTCATGAAAAGCATTGAGTAGCAAATCTGTCTGAAAAGTGCTTAGAAAAAGGTTGGATTGATTTAATAAGAAACTTATTCCTTTCAATAATAAAAAAAATCTGTGTTTGATTAGACACTCATCAACATCAACAGTGGTATCTTCTGACTTAAAAGCAGATAAACGTTGATCACTGTGTGATGTTAATGACTGAGCTGGTTGGTGTCCCAGCATAAAGCTAATCAAAGGTCCCACCACAACATTTCAATTGAGTTGATGTGTTCTTTATTTCTTTTACAGTCATTCTGTTGTAAATGTGCTGCTGTATGTGAGATCATTGTCCTGTTGCATTAGCCACTTTTAGTCAAGCCTTAGCTTTCAGACAGATGGTCTCACATGTTTCTCCAGAACACTTTAGTGTACAAATGAGTTCATGGTCCACTCAAGCAATCTAGGTGCTGTGGATCCTAAATAGGCTTATTTAGGAAATCATCAGCCCTCCAACACAGTGCTTTACAATCAGTATGTTTGTGCTGATATGTTGTGTTTGGTCTGCTTTGTTTAAAGGACATTGTGCCATAAGTGTTGTGGTTTGCTCAGACTGGGTTTGACGAACCTAAGCTGTGTTGCCTTGTTCTTTCAGAGAGAGGAGTTGCTTGACTTGTTCTTGTGCTTGAGGTGAACATGAGCGACATCGAATCCTGGTCAGATTAGCATCTGTCTTGAATGTTTGACATTGGTTAATCATCTCTCTCACTTTAGAAAGATTAACTCCAAATAGTTTAGTATTGGCCTTATAATCCCTACTATAAGTTACAGTAACGTCATGTAGACTTTTTTGGATTTCTTTCATTCTCTGCAAATACATTTTACTTTAATTAATTACTTACTTTAATTTGTGGAATAATGGAGGACTGTTGTTTACAAACACTCCTGTATTTTGTATAGTTTAGTGTTTCTTTAAGAGATTAATGCCTGTTAAAATTGACTCAGTAACAAAAGACTTTTAAGCTGTGTAAACTAATTTGTGTGTTACGTTGAGTACTTGTACATGTAAGACATAGTTTGTAAACCATATAAACTATTTTGTGCATTTAATGCATGCACAAATAGAAATATTTGTTCAAAATATAGATAGAAATTTAGAAATAACTTGCACAAAAACCTTTTACACATGCACAGATTTTTGCAAAAGCACAAACATCAATAATTTACATGCACATTTTTTTACCTACAACCGGGCAAATCTCATGGTTCTCTGTTCAAAACAGTTCCTATGCAGACAAGTCATTAAATATGTGTGCATGAATCACCTGGTACGAACTCACAAAACCTCACTTAAACACGAATCCCTGTACAAAAGCTAGAGAGGTTATGAGAGGCGTAGATGATGTATTTAGTTCTTATTGAAAAGCTAGGACATCTGGGTTTCAACCAGAGTCTAGACAGAGAAAATATACCCAAAGCTACATACACATAAAATCACAAAGAAATCATCAAGATCTAAAAACAAGAATAGGTTTTAACCCATTTATCCCTGGATAGGTACCATGAGCAACTCTCCGAGCTGTAAGGTTGCTGTTTATAGTTTTGTCCAGACATTGCATAAATCTAAGCATTAAATTGCTTGAAAGTGACAAACATCAAACTGGTATTATTCACATAGCATCATTGTATACAACGTATAACTTTTGCATGTTAGATTACAGAAGAATAAGGATGTGAAGTGTAAGATGAAGTCCAACTTTAACTTTAGTATAACAAAGACTAAAATTTTGTGCAATGCTTGTGCATATAGCTTATAACATTGCATTTGTATTATCTTTATCACTCATATCATCTCTAAAAAAATAGCCGAGATAATAATGCTTTTGGCAGATCTCAAGTCATATATTAGAAAGTTTAAACTCTGGAAAAAGAAGCCAATTTTCCTGATTGGTCCTACATGTTAACACTAGTATTATAAATAATATAAATAGTAATATAAATTATAAATATCATATTGGACACCATATTCAATCCAGATACGAAGAAGCTGCTGCAGCCCAGCATGTCTTGGATTGAATATGACGAGGTCATCCACAGACATAAAATGGTTCACCAGCATTTCACCAATTTAACAGCCAGTGTTACAGGCTCTTGGTCCAATAGGTAGCTCATTAACAGATAAGTTAAATAATAAGGGGTGGGGAGTGGATAAAAAAGAGGTCTCTGTTGTGCTTCTCAATCTGACAGTTAATATCCCAACAAAAAATGGCTTCTATATGCAAATGAACACTCCTTAAGCGTCCTGTCCAGGGTGTACCCTGCCTCTCGCCCTATGTCAGCTGGGATTGGCTCCAGCCCCCTGCGTCCCCATTCGGGGAATAAGCGGTAGATGATGGATGGACGGACGAATGGCACTCCTTAAGCAGTTGTCTGTAACATGATAATCCAAGAGATCCTCTTTAGAAAGACTTGACCCGTCGCATTTTTCAGTAGTAGTACAATTTACAGCACTGCCACTACTGAAAGTTACTGATAGTTCTTCAACACTTATTTTTAAACCAAAAGGTGTATGATCTGTTAGTGCTAACCCATGCTTGATACACATATCCTCTAATGCTGCATGTCTATCAGCTGTGCAAAAACATGATGTACTTTGTATCTATTGTAACTATTTGTGGGAAAAAACACCTTATGTGACAGAATATAATTATCTTTTTACAAAAGTGAGTCAGATGATGAATTACCAAATGAACTATCAAATGAAGAATTACCATCCTTAACATCAGCATTCATACCCCCCACAAAATATACACTATGGGTGTAATTGTCTTGAATGAAAGTATGAATACAGGCCAAACTATAAGATATTCATTTTTATTCTGACTGATATGGTGTATAAACATTTAAAACTTTGTTGTCTCCTCCTGGGGTTCTGCCTCGGACTATAATTTTGCTTAGATCAGTTGTTGACTGTTCCACGCTAAAAGAAAATGGTTTGATTAAGAGAATCCAGCTTGTTTGGATCTTACTTATCTAAAAATGCCTCTTGCAAACACAGTTCATCACTTTCTGCCAGAAGACTGTCCACAACCACACATCGAGCTTTATCTCCAGCACTCTGTCCCAGGCGCAGACCATGACAGTTATAAGATAAAACCTAAAATTACAGTATTATTTATTTTCTCCTGCAGATGGGGAAAATAAATAATTAAAGTGAAATGAAGGGGAGTAGAATTACTTTGTCCAATTTAAAAAAACTGAGCATAGCTGTTTTCCTTTGCATGTCATTTGTCTTTTTTTTCTGTTCTTTAGGGTTCCTGACTGGATCGCGTAGAGCTCCAGTCCTTGGCATGGGCGAGATGAGAATGATTGTTCGAGATAAAATAGTCATGAGCAGTTCCCATGATCAGCACTTCCCCGAGTCACTGACATGTCACTCTATCCTGGAACTACCTGTTTACTCAACCAAGGAGATCATGAGAGACAGACTGATGGAAGCTCTGAACCCAGAGTGCGGATTCATGAAGTGATGGAGAAAAAGCTCAAAGTGACCACATTTTGCATATGTCAAAACACACCGTGGCTTTCACGCACACACAAACACACACACACACACACAGAAATAAAAACATTGTTCATTCCCACTTCACTGCACTGATACAAACTAAAGGCACTTTACATTTATGTGTTGCTTTTTTTTCCACCAAAGAGCGTTATCTTTGTGATAAATGATGTCCATGCCAAGAAGTTACCAATTTTAATGCAGTAGAGCTACTTTATGTCATCCATTTTTGAAAGATCCTTATTTATACGCCATTTTGTTTTTGTTTGCTTTTTTGGGTGGGGGTGGGGGGGGGGGGTGGCGGTCATGCTATTAATTTAACTGTATGATATATTTAAGTTTAATTTATGCATTTTATACTTTATATCTTAGCCTGCAAACATGACTTTCTCATCAATGATGATTTTAAACATGTTTAATAATGAAAATATATTTTCCTTTCATTTGCTGTGTAAATAATTCCTCCAAGCTAAAATGTCAGATATTATTTAAACCATTTAACGGAAATACAACAAGAAAGTCAAGCACAAAACTTAAGATTTTCTACAAATTTTGTCCAATTGGTACTGTCTGTAGTTCATGTGATGGAGATAAGGATGTATGACGTCTGCGACTGTGTCATTCTGAATATAACCACTAGATGGCGCCAACTTGAAATAAACTCAATGACCTCAGTGTGTAAACAACACGTTTTATTTTTATTACCTTGAAACGTAAATTATTAAATTAAATTATACTAAACTAAAACCTATAACTGAATATAGAAACTAGAAACTGTAGAATATAGAAAATAGAATAAAGAAAAAACATTATTAGGCACAATGTAATTTTAACATGTAGAGATGTAAGCAGCCACATGTCAGCTGTTAAAAAACATAAACTATTTTTTTTTCTCATAAATTATAAATGAAAGCCTTCAATAATGTGATGAAGTCATCACCTTACAAAGATTTTAAAAAATGAAGGTGAGACATCATCCTTTGCATGGCAGCAAATGGTTGAAAGATTCAGGTGAAAGGAAGAAAGAAAGAAAGAAAAACCACAAGATGGCGTCATTGTTCTGTTTGCTGGTGGACTGGTACTACATGAAACAAAGAGCAATAGGGATGAGATCATCTTGCAGACTGATGCAGCTATACACTGTAACAATACTGGACGTATCAAAACTATTATTGAATGAGAAAACTACTTATATCTAGTGAAATAAAAAGACACACACCCAAATGCACTCACAAATAAATAATTAGGACAAGAATGATTGATCCGTATCTCTTTAGCATTTGCTTATAAAGATAAAGAGGCAATAGTTCACAAATATCTCCAGGAGGACGCACAGAAAATGGCTACAAAGACTTAATATATAAGTGTGTTTAATATATAATAACGGGCTAAATCGTCTAAATGGTTAAAAGGAAAAGAAAGGAGGAAGACCATGAAGAAACTGACCAAATACAATGAAAATGTAACAGAAACAGATCATCTGGTCATCTAAAGAGGTGCTAATTTAGCTAAGTATATGCAGAAAACTGATAAAAAAAAAACAGATGCCAGAAAGAAATATGTGCCCAGGATGATGAGATCTGATATTCAGACACACAAATGCGCAAAAACAAGCAGAAATGTTAGATTTTAAAGGGAACAGATGCAAAAAAAAGGAGCTAAATCAATAACAATAAACTTACCCAAGTCTACAAATGAAAATTGCCAACAAAATATTTGAACACATTCACACAAAGCATCAGATAGACATAAAGATGTAAAATAAGAAACTCCCAAGAAGTTTGAACACAAAATGATGCAGAATGAGCTGCAAGTTGCATCAAACAAAATGCAAACTAATCAGAAAAACAAGTGTGTAAGGATGCAGAGCAACAATGAAAGAAAAGCAGCAACCATTTCTCTGTATGTGTGTCATCTTACAGATCATTGTCTTTACAACACACTTGCACCGTTACATAATTTCTTGGACTTCTGGCGCATTCATTCAGTTATTTTCCTCTCCCTGCTGCGCGCGAGAGGCTCGTGGCCGCTGCTGGCTGATGCTGCTGCTGTACTCGCGCGCGCAAAAGGGGGCGAGCTGGAATGTATTGACGTCAGAAGGAAGCTGCACTCACAACAAGCCTATGGATGTGCACGCTCGCGCACAAAATGTTCCATCCTACTGTCTGTCACGCGCTGGTGTCTCTCTCTCTTCTCTCTCTCTTTCCGTCTTTCTTTCTCGCATTGGTCGCGCGCGCGGAATGAAGTGAAGGAAGTGAGGCAGGCGGTCATGAGAAAAGTATGTCCACACACGGACCGCTAACATGGAGTGCTATGAAGGGGAAGGAGGAGGCGGCGCTGCGCTGTTCTGCGTCTGAATTCCGCGGAGGCACCGAAGCTGCGGACTGACGGAAAGAGCCGCTCGCAGCTGCGGGATACTTGCGTCGCAATGGTAAGTTTGCGCCTCAGCTGCTGGATTTTCACGGCAGCTTCTTATAAACTGTATCAGCTTGATGTTCCCACCGTTAGTGGGAGTTTTTAGCGGAGGGTGACTATATGCGGATTTGCCAAGTTGGGACTGCAGTTGAGGCCAAGTAGCGAACAGCTGGCCTTAGGACCATCACCTCATGCGGTGCATAAGATGTTAGCGGATTTTCCACCAAAGGCAGCAGGTTTTGTCCAGTTTGCCCAGAGAAGGTAATAAAGGCTGTTACCACGTTTAATGACAAATGCTGCTTTTGATGACATTGTTTGTGGTCATGAAGTGATGATGATGATGGGATAACAGCTAAAAATAAGGAATAAAAAGAAATCCACAAGATCATTTAAAAGAAATACTTGTGGGAAATTATCTAAAAAAAAACAGAAAAACCAAAATAATTGTTGTGAAGTATGTAATCACATGTAAGTACAAAACTACAAACAGATGCTGAACAATGGAAAATGTTTAAAACCGCTGTATATAGAGGGTTAAACATGTCAAACAGATTATACTAAATAAATAAATGAAAGTTCTGTGGAAAGATGCAGAGCCAATATAAATTTACCTAAAGTTTCCCAAAAATGCAAAAAGATGACAAAGAAGCAGAAAACTGCAAAAAGAGGAAAAACTTGCAACAGTTACACGAATGTGCAAAAATAACATTATTTCGCTCTTGATAGATAAATTGCTAAAATATTTAATGCAACCACAAGGGGTACAAATTATTCCACACACTTTAAATAAAAGCCACATGACAGAAAGAAGCAATATGTCTACAAAATTTAACAAAAAAGCCAGACTACCACAAAAATAGATGGAAAAAACCCATAAGGTGCTAAAAATGTATTTAAAAAGGATAACAGACTTGGTGAATGACAACAAATAGATCAAATAGATACAAAATTATCACAATGAGTTACAAAATAATTGCAAAGAAACAAACAAACCTAAAAGAATAATAAATGGAGAATAATAATCTTTAAAAATCATTTAGAAATTTCCTCCAAGGAAGAATAAAGTGTATTTTATTTCAATAGCTATAACGTAAATGGTAAATGGACTTGTACTTATACTACCAGTCAAAAGTTTGGACAAACGTTCCTCATTAGATTTAATGGGGAAATGTGTCCAAACTTTTGACTGGTGGTGTTTACAGCACTTTTCCAGTCGTGTTGACCACTTACATAGTCATCCGTTCACGCACACCAACAGGCACATCGGGAGACAACTTTAAGTTCAGCATCTTGCCCAAGGACACTTCGGCATGAAGTCAGGGGAAGCCTGGAACCAATCTTCCAACTTTCTGTTTGAAATACGACTGCTCTTCCTCCTGAGCTACAGCCACATTCCAACGTTTACTAAATAAATGCTTCCAATAGAGGCAAAACCATTACAGAAGACTCAAGTAAGCCTGTATGATTCCAACAAAACATTATGAAATTGGCTAAAAGAATAGCAAAGACACAAGCAGACAGTTCAAAAGAAGAAAGAGACTAAAAAGATGAAGGAGGCAAAACCCACATTAGGCCCAGTATAAGACATTTAAGCAGAAAGTTGTGCAAAATAAGTTTAGACACAAAATATTTATAAGAGAAAGTTTTATAACAAGATGGGCTTAACTGCAGACCTCTCTTAACTTAAAAGAAAAGGGACATCTAGTGTAAATGTTTCCATCTGTATGTTTTCCCCTGTCGTCCATCTATGAATAAACAAACAGAAGGAGATAAAGTTGCACTGACGAACACCACCAAGATGAAGAGTGCAGAAGAACTTGCTTACCTTGGGGAAGAAATGATGATGACATCATCAGGTCTAATGCCATCTCTTGACCCTCCTGGCAAAACGATGACACATGAGCACACGTGCACACGCACATAAACGTACATTAAGGTTTCCTGTTACAGTATTGATCTGACGTGCCATTTGTGCTGGAGGTGATATTTGAGACAGAGCCAAACAGCCCTTCAGCGTTCAGAGACAATAAAATATTGTTTCAGCCTCCGCTGCTCTCACTGCGCAATAATACAACAACACTCTAATCCAGTCTTCGCTACTTAATCTAAATGCGTTCTGTCGTCTGCGTCGTTTGTTAAATGAAGTGGAATACCAGGCTACTCCTGGTCCAGGGCCTACAGGGACGAGGCGTTAGCAGCGGCAGACCTCGTCTGAAGCCTCGCTCCCTCAGGGCCAAAGGCTGAAATTATCTTCACACTCATTTAGTTTCTCTGTGTTTTTGTTTTTCTGTTTTCTTTGTCCTGCCAGGCGATTTTCCATCAGTGAGGAACTTCCTTCATCGCAGAAACTGTGACACAGATCGTTTCCCTCCTCCCTTTGTTCCAAACATGGACCCTTCTGAAGACTCTTCCTCAGTCCAGGACGGACCTCTGGACACCAGGATGAGCCTCACTCGCTCCGATCTCAGCGGGTTGTACCATCTGGGCCGGACGCTGGGTAGAGGCCACTTCGCTGTGGTTAAACTAGCTCGTAATGTCCACACGGGGCAGCTGGTGGCTGTGAAGATGATCGACAAGACAAAACTTGACGTCATGGCAACGAGCCACCTCTTACAGGAAGTCAGGTAGGTCATTTCACCACTTTAAACTTCTTAAATTCCATTATAATGGTTTTTAATGTTTTTATATAAAGCAATTTGAAATAGTCTTATGCAATAAATGTCTAATACAAATAAATTTGCCTAAAAGAAAAAAAAAAAACGTCATTCCTGCATATTTCCAGGTGTATGAGGCTGGTGCAGCACCCCAACGTGGTCCGGCTCTATGAGGTCATCGACACGCCCACCACTCTCTACCTGATCATGGAGCTAGCAGAGGGGGGTGACCTCTACGACTACATCCTCCGACATGAGGGCGGTGTAGCCGAGGGCACAGCCAAGCGCCATTTCGCCCAGATCGTGCGCGCTGTGTCGTACTGCCACCAACTGCACGTGGTGCACCGGGACCTGAAGCCTGAGAACGTGGTGTTTTTCCCCCAGCAGGGAACCGTGAAGCTAACTGACTTTGGTTTTAGCAACTTATTCCAGCCTGGGATGATGCTGGCCACCAGCTGCGGGTCGCTGGCTTATTCTGCTCCAGAGATTCTGCTGGGAGAAGAGTACGATGCTCCAGCTGTGGGTGAGAGATGCAAAAATTCCTCTTTTTTCTCAATGTTGCTTCTCAAGCTGTTCAGGTTTGAGATTGTTGAACAAAGTAAACCCCATTTCATTTCTATTGATGTGTTTCTGTTTAGTGGTCTCTAGTTCTCTAGACACTGGCTCCTTTTGGCCCATTTTTAGTCCAGTCCCTGCACTTCTAAATACCAACCTTTGAGCCATTTTATAATTAAAAAGGTTCCTAATTGAAAGGATGAACCACTTTCCAAAGAATTCATTTTAAACTTTATCTTTAGGTTCTTTGTTACCATCTTTTTGTGGCAAGTTGCTTCCCTTTACAAATAATACCAAAAACGGCCTAGTTTAATAGACTCCAAGGAGACATCAGCTGAAAACAGCATGATGTGCAGTGAGTCCTTAAAACATTTAAAAAAGCTGGACAAGTGAAGGACAAAGATGTTCAGGAGTTTTAAAAAAAAACTATCCCTAGCAGATAAAAGTGATTTGCTGAAGGAATAGGAACAAATCCAGCAAAAACCCGAACCAGGACCTGAGAGATGTATCTGGACTTTCAACTGATCCATCTACAGTTGGCTAAAGCCTCATCAGAAATGGTCTCCATGGAAACGTGGCTGTCAAGAAGACAGTCTTAAAGTTGCATTATATAACTTTCCAGATTGGTTTGGTGGCACAGTGAGATCTATCTGGCACATTTCTAGAGCCGTCACTGCTGTCGCAGGAATATAAACACACCGGCTCTTTTGAAGGCACAATGTGACTCATTCAACAATGAAACGCAGAACCTAACAATGGTGAAGCTGCAGTGAATCATCTGGACAGTAACTGTATCAGAAATAAGCTTTTATGGAAGCATCCATAAGACTAAATGACAGAAAGCTCCAGGGGTGTGTTGATAAATAAAGCTGCTCACACCACATATTAACTTTCACGCTTGCTAAAACTCTTACTGTATGAATTAAAATTTTTCCAACTGTAAAAAAAATCCATCCTAAATTTGGGGGATCAAACCTCGAGCCGTTTAGCAGCTGCTTTACCTTCATCAATCTGTGTTGAAGCTGCAGATGTGAAACGTTTCTACTTATTTCTGGGCGTTTAAAACACTTGTCATTCAGATTCCCGAATTTAGTTTTAACCTTGGATTTGGCCTCGTTTAAAGGTTTAGTTTACTTTAACAGTTAGATGAAAAACCAAAAAAGGAAAGTACATTTTTAAACCATGTTTGGCGAAACATGATTATGTGTTTGTGTCAGTTGAAAACTTTCCTGTGCAAGACCGTGTCCTCTATGCTGCTGCTTTACCCTGTGTGGATATTTCCTCTGCGAGCATCTCTTTGTTTGTGTCTTCCAATGACAATCATGGCTGCGTATGGACCTGTGTGTGAGCACGTGTGTCGAGGATTAGTGTGAATATCTGGGTCAGTCTAGCCAGTCAGTCATGAGCCAACTGGGCACGTTCTGCAGTAGAATGAGACACTGCAGCTCACCACCAAGCTCACCGTGCACACTGCAGAGCAAACATTTGTGTGAAGAAGTGTTTGTGTGTGTATGCGAGTGATAAGGACAGATAGCAGGAGCAGGAAGTTCCTCGCATTGTTTGTACTTATGGGGAAGGATGGACTGATTGTGGCATTTAAACTTGTAGAAACAGAGGTAGAACCGAGGGATTTGGTTTTATGAGTCCCGTTTGGGAGGGAGGGGGTTGAGCACCATGGTTGTCTGCTTCTGCGAGATCGGGGGTCTTATCTGTTAAGCTGGACTAGGCTGGATTGTTTTGTTTTGAAAATCTGGCCACTTCTTACTCTGGTTGATGTAAAATGTGTCTGCTCTGGATACTAATTCATCCCGACTGCAATTATTGCTCTGCCCTTAGAAGCCATTCACTACATTTATCCAACGCATCAGTGTGAGCATTGAGTTGCAAATGAGCCAAAGCAACTAAGACCTTGCAGTATAGGAAGGGTGTGGAAAGATATGCCCATCCTTAACTCTCACTATGACTCATGAGTTGCATTTCTTCCTTTTTTTTCTTCCTTGTTTCTAAAAGTAGCCACACAAACATCCTCCTGTTTATATGAATTTATTATTACCTCCTTGAAGAACGTTCTTAGCCTGACTTAAGCTAAAGTGCTCTTCTGCTCTGTGTTCCTCTGACATGACTCAGTTATTCAGTATCGAGATTATGTCATGGCTTCGATAGAAGCAAACACTTTCATCACCCCCACATATATGTATTTATGGACACGTGTAATCCTGAGCTGCACAGAGGAAAAGATGTCCCTCGATGATCTCGGCTTAATACGATGACTCATAAACCTGCACACGCTCACACACAGACTGCTGCCCCGTCTCTTTTTGATATTTCTGTCTTTTATGAACAGGCAGCTGTTTAATTAACTGTAAAAGTGTGTCGTTTTATATGTGTGTGCGCTTGATGATTGTCATATGATGTGGAAGAAACACAAGAATCTTCAGACGGCCTCTGGCCTTCGATAAAGACAAAAACTCCCTGCAGCTGCATCACATCTGTTCATGACCATGTTCATGCTTGTATGTAGTTTTTGTTGAGTTTGGCTTCACATTGTTAATCACTACTGCTGTGTGTGCAAACCACTGATGTGTTTTTGTTTTGGTTTATTTGTTTCTGTTTTTTTATGCTTCAAACTGACTGAGTTGTGATGGAGAAGTTGGAAGTTACGGGAAACATCAGATAAGATGAAAGAATTAAATTTGTCCTGTGTGTTCTGTACAGGAGGAGCTCTGGACAGATTATTTTAAGCCTGTCTGAGCATCAGTCACACACTTACATTCACTCAGCGATGTGTAAATGGCAGATTTACCTCCTGTGAAGTTATTCATATTGATATAACACTGATATAAGGAAATGATGAACTTTAATATTACTAGTAGTTTTGTAAGTGCTAAATATAATAAATTCTCTGTTAGGTGGTTCATCATTTGCATTTGGAGCCTTTTCAATTCTGATTGGTTCATAGATCAGTAAAAAGGGACTTAATCCTTAACACTCCAAGCATTTTCTTATATATAGTTTGCGTTCAACTTTACTATGAAATGCAGCCTCATTTCTTTTAATCTCAGTCAGTTTCCAGATATAAATTTTTTACAACAGCCTCTGTTTATGATTATGAGGCTAAAATTACGTAGAATTATTGTTTAAAAAATCAACACAAACAAAACAGAATTTCTTTGTAACAGTAGAAATAACACACAGATTAACAGTGACGAAGCCTTTTTTATCTACTTATCTTTCTACCAAATCTTGGCTTTCAGGAGAAAAAATATTTGCATTGAAACAAACACACAACAGAGAATTTACATATTTACACCTTTCTTTATTGCTATTTATGCTGCCATTTACCTGATATCCTCCCGAAAGCAACTCATTTTGGCACCACCTGGTACCAAAAACATAATATCACATAAAAATGTGATATTAATGGTGTTATTGTTGATTAGTCACTGAGGATAACACAATGTTTTCCAGCTGGTTTGTAAACACCTGGATGGGATATCAATGCCAGAAAAAAACTTTGTAGATCATCTGAAGGATAAACTATCACATTTTACCGTACACACTTACACACTTCTCTTCCTGAGAAAAGGTGAACAAGAGTGTCCTGAAAGTCCAACAAATAAGTTTACAGACCTTTTAACAAGATGGAAAGCTGTAACTTAAAACCAGGTTTTAAAACAAAATATTATAAGCAAAAGATGAAAAAGTGAAGAAATGAGGGGTGACTCTAAGGTTTTCCATGTATTTTGGACTCTGTAAACCAATAATCTCTACTTCCACATTTGTCATGCAATCCTTTTCTTATGTTTGTTTACATGCATGTCACCATGACAGCTAATCATTGCTGCTCCTGAACTCCTCACGGTGCAACAGTTTCTGTTTTCTCACATGAGTTAAAGCTCCTCACACTGTCTCACAACTTCCTTCCTCATACTGTTGCATAGCAACCAGAGTAGATTTGTTTTCTTCAGTTATTTCTTTTTTCATGTTTCATAGATACACTTTCGTTTTCACCCACATTTAAAAACTAAGCTTGACGTGATACTGCGAACATGCAATCATTTATAGTTAAAAAGACTCAACTAAGCATTCTTTATAAACAATTGTCTCTATAATCAAAGGTAACTTTTAAGCATAAAACTGAGCATAAATAACTTTAAAGAATGCTGTTATGTAATTAGTCATAGTTTATTTCCAGGAGTATTGCAACATGGTTCAATCACTGATCAGCATTCTGCTGAACAAAAGTGTCACAGTTACATCCGCACACTGAAATTCACCATTTCCCATCAGTGTATGCATGTATAATGGTTTCATCACGACCGCTACTGCCGGATATCCTGCGTTTGAGTGCGATAAATGGAACAGTTTTCACAATTAGAATTTCATACTTGGTGTACCTGTTTAGGTCCCCAAGGGGACGACCTGCATTGAATTTCAGTATTTCGGGATTTATGCACCAAAAAAATCACAAATCTCTGGAACTATGTACAATTGGATTTTGATACTGAGTAAACCTGTTTAGGTCCCCAAGAGGACGATTTGTATTGAATTTCATGATTATCGGTTTTATGGTTTCCCCACTAGGTGGCGCTTTATTCATGAAAAATCTGATTTTTGACTATGTCTCTGGAACGATTTGTGTCATTGACTTCAAATCAAGTGCAAATAAAAGGTCATGACCTCAGGATGCATCCTGTCCTGTCCTGATGCCATAACGGGCTGGTTCAAACACCAGGTGGAGCTTTGTGACTGAACATTTGTCTTTATATTATTGTATTGTGTCTATTCAAGGATTGGGGGATTGGGGACATTCGGGGATACACCTCTAGCCATCGCATCCGACGGCGTGGGCCTTGTTTTCTTAACACAACTTTTTAAAGAAGTACAAACTCGTAGTAAAGTTTATATTGTTTGTCACATCATGACACTGAAACAGCACACATCAAGCAGTAGCTGCATCAATATAATACAAAGTAGTACCGTAATAACTATGTAACTAGTTTAGAGCAGGAATATAATTTTTATACGAATGTATATGTTTTCCTGTTCAGTTACCTGCTTCATTCAAGCTTCAGCTCAGCTGCACACAAATCATACCAGGTTTAGTTTTAGGACAATAGTCTGATTAACTCTGACATTTTTTGTCCTCCTATAAGTCTCCTCAGGGTGATATCTGGCAGTGTGAAAACAGCTCATAGCTCCTCTTTAGCATGCTGCCACACCACATGCACCACTCACTTCTCTGCTCCATGGTGGAATCTGATGGTTGCTCATTACCCAGCTCTGAGCAGCCCCCATAAACATCCCATTTTAGATCAAGAACAAGCTGCATAACTGGAGGCTTTCCAGACAAAACCACTTTGTCAGTGTTTTCATGTCAACCTGAAGGCTGCAGGACTGTTTATACCAACACCACTGTTCCCAGGCTTGGAAAGCACACCACCAGCACATTCTGGAAAGTATGAAAGTGCTGAGAACAAATCAATTCTCTTAGCAACAAAATCTAAAAACAGACGTGTCATGTTGGGTGAACATTGTGCAGCAGCGGGGGGGGGTTAATGTATCGTTTAGAGCACAGCATGTCCTGAAGTATAAAGATGCTCTACAGCCCGGAGAATAGAACAAAGTCTACTCACAGTGATGCTTCTAACAAGTTTAGTTCTATTTTTTTTTTAATTTAGCTAAATCTTTGCAGCAATTTAACCTCTAAAATTGATCAGCCTCGAAGAAGAACGAATGACAAAAGTGTTGGTGTATTTTCAAAGACTAAATCAATTTAAAATAAAAATGTATCAGCTAAAAGCACTGCAGACTCAAAAAAACAACAACACAAGTTCTAAACATTGTGATCACCAGAGGGACATGAATGTTCGATGCTCAACATTTTTTAAGTCTCCAATAAGTAAGATCTTCCTGACATTTTAGATGCTTCCACTAAAGCAGGGATGAGAACCTTGGCCCACAAGAAAGTTTTTTATGTCTGCTTGTTTCATCACATTGGATTGAAAAGAATGAACTGCTGTGCAGATCTTAATAAGCTACTGGACAGGGCTGCACAATTCTGGGTAAAATGAGAATTATGATTTTTTTTTTTTTTGCCAAGAATTGAAATCACGATTCTCTAACTATTTTTTTCCAATATCTTTATTTATTGCACAAATCAACAGTACAATAAATTTGCAACAGCTGACACTAAATATAAAAACAATAAATATCACTTTTCTCTTCTTTTACCTACACAACGCTTGTTTTATGCAGATGATGTCTCTGATCAAAATGTGCTAGAATTGTGGTATTTTTTTCTTTTTTTTAAAAAAAATGTTGTCATTCGGAAATGAGATTACATACTAGTGTGAATTGAGATCACGATTTTTTAACGATTAATTGTTCAGCCCTTCTCCTGGATTCATTTTATTTGAATCAGGTGTGTCAAATTAGGGATGCGTGAAAAACCTGGAGGATTCCGTGTCCCCACCCTGCACTAAAGGGTTTTGTTTAGTGTCAAACAGTACGGTACGCTTTTATTTCCACTTCCACACCTGGAAGGATCCCAGAATATCTGATTCAAGCCGTCCTTTTTTTTGGTGGAATCGTCCATTTGTGTCCCAGTCATACAGATCCAACCCTAAAAGATGTTGACAGGCTGATATTCAGTGATTGGCCAAAAGAATCATCACTTCCGGAGACTCTCCGGAAAAGTGTCTTTAGACTCTCCAATAAGAACAGAAGAAGAAGAGCACCATGTTTATATATATATATATATATATATATATATATATATATATATATATATTTGTTCTTTAATGCCAAGAAGAAAAAAACAAACTGCTGGATGCTGCTATTTTTTTATTTGTTTTAATTTAAAGATCACAGTGTTATTTAGCTGACATATCTGTCACTATGCGGTCACTAACCTTTCCTGTTCTGAGCCAGACTGCTTGCTGGAAACGGGACAAATGTTTCACTGCATCATGTTTTGTTATTGTTACTTCAGAATAAGCATTTCTCAAAGGACAACCCAAATATTTACCAATGAAGATTATCTAAATCAGGAATCTTTAATCCTAGCCCTTGAAGACTGGTGTCCAGCAAGTTCAAGAAGATTCTCTGCCGCAGCACATTGAAGTCAAGTTAGCAGAGCTCTGAATCAGGTGTGTTGCAGCAGGCAAATGTCTAAAAGCTGCCAGAAACATTACTTCAAAGACCTGGATTGTTTAAAAAATTTTCTCTTGTTATTATCCAATAGAAATGAGCAAATCAGAAGAAAAATTCCTATATTGTTTATTTTCTTAGCATTAAATGGTTTAATAGCTCGTGTATTTATAATTATTTAGCACATTTCACCACTTTGTTTTTTTGACATTTTTTTCTGCTTATTTATTTATTGTAGGAAACATTTGCAACTTAAGCTGATACTGGTATGTCAGCCTTTTAGCTGCATGATCCACTGCAGTCTGCTCAGAGTGACCTCTCGGCCTCAAATGGAAAATTCTCCGTGACCCTCTAATATTAAAATATCTGTAGCAGATCACACAGAGGGATTTAGTAAACAATAATACGCTGTGTTTTGTTGAGTTTATCGTCTATCCAGACTCAGATGCAACAGACCTGTGTGCCATGAAACATTGAACCCTCGCCCCGCGTTATACGCATAAGGGTCTTAACAACAGCCCTCAGTTCTCACCGTACAATGTACAACCAAATGCATGCTCACTGACATGCTTACCTCGGTCCAAAGATGTGTTATGCAACAGTAAGGAGAAGCCACAGAGTGCTGGGAGTGTACTTTTCTCCTCTCACTGGGGAATATCGCACATTCCCACCATGCATTAGTGGCCTGCTGACAGTACAAAGATCATATCCAAGCACACACACATACTGATGGTATCTATAGAGTATATAAAGTAGATGTAGATGGGTTGAGTCTGATTTAAGGAGAACTTCATAAAAGCTGTGGCTCATAACCTCAAAGTGGTCCTGCTCTGTGACCTTGTCAAGCCGCTGCCTCACTTAATGTGCATATTTCAAGACCAAGTACGTCATAAAGGGGATACAGAGCTCACTCAATAGGAAAAGGGGTCCTTCAAGTTCAGACAAAAAATGTCATCCTTTTGCTCACATTTGGAAACTAGAACCAGGAAATGCAGCATGTCTGTGGTTCAGGCAGGTCATCAGTCGTCTTTAACTGCTATGTATCACATGAACTGTACTGATTATGAAGACATGTTGCTCCCCTGCCTGACATATCTCATTATTCTTAGATGATTATCTGACTCTGAGGTAATGCCCCTTATGAGACTGGAAAGTAAATGGTAATAGCTATATTTCCTCCTGATATGATAAATTTAGTTCTTGGTTACTTTCTAGAATACTTCAACAGATTTTAGATAACAGGTTTAATTACACTTTATTAAAGGTTCAGTGTGTCGACCAAATCAGGTTTCCATTAGTGTTCTTTTTTAACATTTGGAAGCTTAAGGACTTGTGTCGCTGTAATTACAGCTAAATTATTATTTAACATCAAAATTTTACTGCATCTTTTCATTGGTTAATAAGGACAGATAAAATAAATCACACATGCTAAAGATATACACTTTTTATAAAGTTATAAGAAGTTAAATGAGAATGAAAAGTAAGGAATGGGAACAGTTGAAACTGCCGGGGGGGAATCCACTGAACAAACCAAGATGTTTTTGTTGTTTTAGACATAAATCGTCTGGTATTGCGGTGAATAGAAACAAAAAGCCAAAATGACTTTGCACGACTAACTTCTGCTTTTGCAGATTTTATTTAAAAATAACGTAAATCACAAGTTTGATTACAACCTGTTGTTTTGATTAAGTGGAGAACGTTTGGATGTTTAGGGTAAGGGTGTCCAAAGTCAGCCCTGGAGGGACCTTGTCCCGCAGGGACGCTGTCCTGCAGTGTTCCAACACACCTGGCTAAATGGATCCAGCAGCCATGAAGTTCTGCACAGTGACTAATTTATTTGAGTCAGGTGTGTTTTGGTTAGGATAAATGGAAAACATGCCGGATTGTGGTTCTGGAGGACTGGAGCGGGACCCCCCCAGGTTTAGTGATATTACAAATGCTGCCATATTTGATTTGTTACAAAAGCTAGTGATTGAAATAAAATATTGTAAGACACTGATTTAACATCATACACAATCTTTTCTTTAAACAAGACCAGACTGTAACACTTTCTGTTTGTTGAGCTTTAAAATATTAACATAGCTTAAAAAAAAAGCTGTAAGATTAATGTCTTTTAGGCACTAAAGCAGAATACCGTGTGAATTTACACCGATTGAGAACGTCAAAACAAATATTTCTGCAACTTAAATATAATAGTCAAGTTAGCACAATCGGACACACACCTGTAGTTTTTACATTTTCCTCATCAATTTATAATAAGATATTCTGTTTCTTAGAACAAAATAAATAGGAACAAATGCACATAGTCTTTCTTAAGAATGTCAATCAATTGATTAAATTGATTGACATTCGATGTTTTCAATTAGCCTCAATACTACTGGCTTGTTGCTAATTGTTTGGATGTATTGTTATATTCCTCCTGTTTAATATCGTAGAGGTTCCCAGAGGTGAAATTATAGCCTCATATATGCTTTCTTTACAAATACAAATACAAACACTGTTACATGACTGCTCACACCAATGAGGATGCATCTATGAATCCTTTATGTTGACATGGTTGCTAAGCAACCCATCTACTGGGCAGTGCACAGTTCAGAGTTCACTGCCAAGTTTATAGCACACTGACGGTGAAGGAGATGATAATATATTGTCAGAAAGAGACTTACAAAGGGGCAGCACATGAGGCCTTTTGTTCGTTGTTCCTTTTGATAATCACATCTCAGCTCAAAACTGGCTTATTGCTGATTTTCATCCTCACAATATACCGTTTCATTACTGCACATGGGAACAGAGCAGGAAAACACATCTCCATCATATTCGATTACAATCCATTTCTGTGAAAACTAGAAAATCAAGCATCAATATTATACCAATAAAACAAATCGTTGGTATTAAAATTAATATATGAAACAATCCACTTGCCCCATCCAATATATTACACAAAATAATGGAAATTAAAAAATTAAATTAACGAAAACTACAGGAAGTTTTCATTTTTTATGTTGTATGATTTTGATTCTTTTATCTTGTCCTTTGTACAGTACATTTGTCCTGAAGTGTCCTAAAAGGCGTCTATAAATAAAATGTCTTAATAAAATTACTGTCCACCAGCTATGTTTTATTTTTTGACCTTCTCCAGGTTTGTTTTTTTTTTTTTATTATTATTAAATTAAAGCCTTCTGGTGTTTTTTGGTTTTTTTTAATTTTTTTTTTTGCTTGTCTTCTTTTTTTTGTGATTATCCGGTTAAGCGTCCTTCAGGATGAAGCAATGGAGTAAAAAGAGACCCGGCTACTGATTGTGTGAGGAAACCTAAAAAATGTTCATTTTGGCTTCAATCCAAAAACATTTGTTCAGCAAAACAATTTTAAGACCTTATTGTTGCGCTTTAAGCTCACACATGGAAATGTGATTTTACCAGCATTCTCCTCAGGCGCTGTGATATTTCTGGTGTCACGTTAGGGTTAACACTTGACATGAACAGACTGTGCAGTGTTCTTCTTTCCAGTGTTTGGGAGAAAAACAAGGAGAGACAGGCAAGACAGAAGGAAGCCCATTCTGAGAATAGCATAGTACCACAACGAGGCCTCTGTTGTCATGCCCTTCAGCCCTCAGCTCCCTCTCCTGCATGTGCGTGTCTGTGAGGGTTATCTTGAAGCGGCTGCTGTGTTCTCAACTGGTTCAGGCTGTCCTAAAATTACCGTCTCTCATTTTGTGTGCATCAAGACGGGAGGGGAAGAGGAAGACATGGGGGAAGGAAAGGGAGGGACGGGAAAGAACACAGTGTCAGCAATGTCGTTCCGCACATGAACTTATATGTGTGTGTACTTTAGTGTGTGTTGTGCATTTTAAAGTCATAGGTCTACCCAACTAAACCCAGTCGTCTAGAGGTTAGGCTTCGTATTTTGTGCAGTTGATTCTCATCCACTTTATTCTTCGTCAACTCATTGTGTAATAACCATATAGTCTATGGGAATGACATAATATAACCTGACTCAGCAGGTAGGCTGCTCTGCTGCTCACCCTGATGCTTCATCTCCACTCTCAAGCTGGAGTTAGTACCAGTATCTCAGCATTGATCTTTGGTGCATATTAGCTGCTCAGACTGATAATTCTCACCTCATCTGTGGGATTTAAAAGTAAAATGTTTCCAAATATAATCAGAGAGCCAAGGGATTGTGTTTATTTTAAGCACTTTTATATTTAAAGTAAGTTTTGTGGTATTTTTTTTGTGTGTGTGTTCCAGATATCTGGTCTCTGGGAGTGATCCTGTACATGCTGGTGTGTGGAGTCCCTCCCTTTCAGGAAGCCAATGACAGCGAGACCCTGGTCATGATTCTGGACTGCCGCTACTCCATCCCTGAACATGTTTCTGGACATTGCAGAGAGTGAGTAGTTAACTGGGCTATGCCAACGTGTCGAGACAATTTTTCCAAATATCTGAATTTATGCAAAAGCAGATATGTGCCTCGGATTAATTGCTGTTCAGAGATGTAGTGCATCTTATATGGTGGTGTTCAACTTAAAATAATGTCATGAGTGTACATTTCAGTGAATAATTTCAGTGTCCAAGTTATCACACAGACCTCTTCGCTCAGGTACAAATCCAGTCTGAGCTGAAAGTGTGACCTTATCTCAAATGTTGGCTTTTGTTTGCTGTAATCCTTGCAGCTTAAATCATAATTCATCCCCATCATGGTGGCACCAATTCGCCCCTGGAACAAAATACAGTTTGCATATACTTGTCTGTCTTCTCACTGAACCTTCACTCCTCACACCTTGAACCAAATCGTCCTCAGCTTGGTAAACATCAGCAGAAACCAGCTTCAACCGCGGCTACTGCTGCAACATGCTGTGGGTGAAAATCACTTACTATTAATCTAAACCACACTCACAGTGTTTTATTGCATTAAATGTTAAACAGTAGCATCACATCAAATAAACTTGTTCTCCAGTTAGGTTCAGATTGTCATCCTTGTCTTATCTCGGCATTAATGTCATTCTTAGATGCACACATGAGCTTTTGGATTAAAGTAAAATTGCAGAAGTTTTTAGCATGAGCCTAAATTATTTATCATCATTTGATGATCCACCAAAATCTATTTTCTGCATCAGTACTAGATTATATTTTTATAGATTGTAGGAAAGTCCTGAAAGAACTTGAAAACAATTTGCAATTGCAATTTAATAGTAAATGATGTGGCATTAAATAGATCTTTAATGGTCTTATATTTAAAACAATAAATCTGAAATGCTGGTAGGTAATGCAATAATGGAGGCAACATTCATCTCCTGCTTTACGCTTTAAATAAGTTGTTACTAAATCCTGGAATTTACATCAGTCTGAATGTAAACTAAAGTGTCATGTGTGAAACCTCTATGTGTTGATTTCTGTAACATTTTTACACTAGTTTGCACCCTAAAAGGTGTAATATTTAATATAACAGCAGAACCAGTGCATTCACATTATAACATAATTAATTGGGTTTTTAATAATAATAACAATTTAATAACAATAAGTACATTATTCATAACATTGGAGTTATATAAAGAAAACACTGACAATCTGACAATGGTGTTATTATTTTTATTATTATTATTACTATCAGTAGTAGGAATAGTAGTGGTGGTAGTAGTAATGGTAAATATTAATAATGATAATAATATTTAACACATTTTATTTATAGGCACCTTTCAGAGCACTTAGTCACCATACAAATAAAGTTAAAATACTAAGAACCAAAACTCCATTTATTTATTTATTTTTTTTGTTTATTCTTTATCAAACATGCCAGTATATCTGCTTTTTTAACTCATCACCACTTTAAGTCAACACAGCACAGGTGTGTTGGAACATGTCTAGGACAAGCAGGGCAGTGGTATTTGTGGACCAGGATTGGGAACCACTGCTCTAAGGGATTAGGATTTAGGGCCAGGTGAGTTAGTGCAGAGATACATGGCAGGTCTTATGGCATCTCATGCATCTGTGGAACTGGAGTAGTCGTCCTTAGGCGTAGTACATCTAAACCAGGGGTCGGCAACTCCGGTCCTTCTGAGCTGCACTCCTATAATTGTTAGATGTTTACCTGCAACAGCACAGGTGACATACATCAGAATTAATTAGCAGGCTTGTGCAGAACTTGAAATCGAATATTTCTCAATTCAGGGTCTGCATACTTCAAAGATACTTGGATTTGATTAATCCAGGTGTGCTTGGCCATTGCTGTTGTGGTTACTGAGGTCAGACACACCTGGATTAATCAGTTCATCCAGTAATGAAAGACATGAAACAAATAAGTTTTCAGAAGGTCGGGAAGTAGTGGAGCTGTGCATAAAGCCAATTCAGGGTCTGCATACTTTAAAGTGTGGTTCTGAAGTACCCTTAGAATTGGGACAGTACGATGTATGTGCATGAAAGATGGTTTTCCTTGTCCTTCTTTTGTTTCCCCCTTTTTTTCTGTAGTCTTTCTGTCCTTTTTCTGTCCTGTCCAGTGTGGTCCAACAATACATGTAAATTATCTTCAATACAAATGTATTTAAAATAAACAAAAAATTCCAAAGACATGCAGCTTGGGGATTAGGCTGATTGGAGACTCTAAATTGCCCATAGGTATGAGTGTGAGCATGTGTGGTTGTTTGTCTGTGTATGTGTGGCCCTGTGATAGGCTGGCGACCTGTCCAGGGTGTAC
>JBAMHX010000011.1:4010332-4027987 GCA_037177515.1 Pseudomugil tenellus
ATAGGCTGGCGACCTGTCCAGGGTGTACCCCGCCTCTCGCCCTGTGTAGCTGGGATTGGCTCCAGCCCCCCCGCGACATCGTTCGGGAATAAGCGGTAGAAAATGGATGGATGGATGGATGGAAAAAATTCGGAGTATCAAGAGAATTATTGTATACACATATATACATAAAGCTCCTTTTGACAAAGCAAATTTTCTCAACACAGCAGCCAGACAATCATTCTGCCTGCTTTAATGCTGGACAAGACCAGACAACTCTTACAACTCCACATCTGTAAAGCTTAAAGAATTATTTTTTTATTTACCAAAAACAAGGCTTGATATTTATGACCTTTAGTAAGAATTCTGAATGTCAATTACTGGGTCAGAGTTCAGAGTATTCCTCAAAATTTTGGTGACTGTGAGGAAAGAAAATTAGATAAAAACCAGTCCTATCCTTTTGCTGTGAGTTTATAGACCCAGGACATATGAAAATCTATTATTTGGACATACTGAACAGCATGACGAAGGTTATGACCATCTAACAGTCTGTTTCATCTTTCAAGATCTTGAAATTTTTTCCAAGACTCCCTGTATGTTTGACATTTTCTGGTGTATCGAATTTAAATGACTAAATTTCTTCACAAACTTGTACATATTGTTAAAGTTAACTTTTTGGTGATTTTCTGATTTACATCATTTGATGACATCATTTATGATCTTTACTGTCTTTATATGCTTTATCTCAATCAGATGTTAGTCTTGTTTATTATTTTTGATGCTATGAATCTGGCCACTTAACCATGAAGCACAAGTTTATTCCTGTAACAATAAGCCATATTTAAAACAGCTGTTTCTGCTTCCTCTTAAAACTCCCTGAATAAACACCCTTACAGACTTATTTCCAGTGCTTGTCAAGTGATCTGCATTTAAGAGATGGCAGGCATAAATAACTTAAAGGGATGTGTCAGATTATCTGCAAGCACATCTTGGAACATCGGATCCAGTCGTGTGGTTTTTGCCACATGCACATGACAATGTACATGAATTCTGGGAAGCGGTTAAACAGAACAGAACACAATCGTGCGTTTAGGTTTCAAGCAGTGAAACACAGATGTTGTGATGGCCCAGATCACATCAAAAGTGTGTCATTTTTTAACTCATCATTAAAATGCCCTGATAAAAGAGGAAACAGTTTATTACATACTTAAATCCTCTGCATTTGATAATGAAACTATCTCTTTTTCTTTCTCTTCAGCCTGATCTCCAGGATGCTGCAGAAAGATCCATCTCGTCGGGCTTCCCTCGATGAGATTGAATCTCACCATTGGCTCCAGGGTCTGGATAACGCCCTCCTTAGCCCAGAGGCCCCACCCCACTGGCTCTCGGGTGCCCTCTCTCCCAGCTCTTCCTGCTTAGGAGCACCTGAATGTGGGGATCTGCTCGCTGAAAGGCCCAGCTCCGCTCAGCAGCCGTTCCCTGGACCGTGGCAGCCCAGCCTCAGCTTCAGCCTCCATCACCTTCCAGCTGAAGAGTCTCCTGTTAGCAAGAACATCCCTGCTTTACAGCAGATCTGTGAGGAGGAGGAGGAGGAGGAGGAGGAGGAGGAGGAGGAAGAGGAAGAGCAAGGAGAACAAGAGGTGGGTAATGTCCTAAAACAGGATGAAGATTTGGGAGATGCTGAGGAGATTCTGGATGGATCAGACAATCAGGAGCACAGGGTAGAGGAGGACGAGGAGGAAAAGTTAGAAATAGAAGACAACAAATTGGAGGAAGAGGTGGAGGAAGAAGACAAAGATGCGATGGAGCTGGAAACAGAGAATGAAGACAGCGGCTGTGTGATTTCAGATCAACCAGTCAGTCATGGAGATGAGTCATTCAGTCAGACTCCGGAAGTCCCTGCTTCCTCCCCGTCTGGGTTCGGGGTATCGTGTTGTCAGGGCCAGACGGACCTCTCAACTGGAGAGGAGGGAGATGATGAAGAAATAGAACCCAACAACAACACCAACAAACCTCTTCCTCTCCTCCGTAAGTCTGAGTCCTGTCACTCCTGCATCCCTGCATCCTCTACCATCCTGAATGAGAAGGATATGCAAAGAACAGACAGAGAAGAAGAATCAGAAGAGGGAACAGGAGAGCCTGAAGAGAGACCGCAAGCTCAGAATCCACCCGCAAGCCGGGATGAGTCTGCACCGAGGCCGGAACAGGGCAAACGACACAGCATCAAGCTGCGTGAGAGACTCTTTCAGTTCCCCCTGTGTGAAAAAGCTCTGGCCCTCAACATACCATCAAACAACAAGCCCAAGATCCTCCCGTTGGCTCAGTATAACTGCTGCCATGTGCTGTGAGTGACACTGACCTGGGTGCTGTCTGATGTGCTGCACGCTCTCTCTGGAGATGCACAGGCTGCTTAGCAGTCAGCCGACTACCGAGCACGACTTCCCCGCTGAGCCAAACACAGAGACTACAAGGAACAGCCCTTGGCATACAAACATGAGGATGTGAAGGCCTCGTATGCATAAACACTCAGCTCCAACATTGTGCTCATGTAATAAACATAGTTTTAGAGAAAGTCGCGTGCAACACAAGAGTCGGACTTAGCAGGAACTCATCCTCTTGCTGCTGTGTACAGGAGCGAACACAGAATTACAATGAATAGACTGTTTTTCATGTGTAGCTTAGAAAACAAAGTGGACATATCTGTATAGTAATGAGGGAGGCTGAAGAAGACGAGGCAGCAGAGAGAAAAATGTGACTGCAACTATTTCTATTGAATAAGCTAAAGCTGATTTGTTTGTTTGAAGGTGCCTATTGAGATGAAGTGGATTCATAATGTACACGGCCGCTGTTTAGTTCTGACAGTCTGTACAGTTCAGCACTGAGACCCAGATCATTATGTAATTTGTATGAAATCTATACATTATTTTAAAAAAATAGAAAAAACCCATAAATATTAGGTTTACTATAAATAAAAGGAAAATTATGTGATTTTTTTTTTTGTTTTGTTTTCAGCTTTGGTGCTTCTTCCTCTTGTATTTGGGTGTAAGATCTTTGCAATCAGATCCGTATTGAGTAAAAACACCTTGACTGGCAAACAGCATAGTTGCGGTGTCATTTAAAAGTGCAATTAAAACATTTCTTGTAATTTACAGTTACAAACGTATGAATTACAGCTGGTTGACTCAGATTGTTAAGTGTCCTCCCTTTCACTGCTTGTGTTATTTAAACAGACGTGGTATGAGATGTTTACAAAGGGAGTGGTTGCAGCTATTCTAATCAAACAAGGCACTTCGTTTTAGTAGCGACCAGACATGTTAATTTACTTCCACATGCCTGTTGAAATTATTTCCCAGACTGTACCATGACTACTTATTTTTCCTTCTTTATTTTTTGATGGTAAAAAAATGTAAAATTACTAACTTTTGTTAAAAATCAATTATATTATATTTAACACTGTTAATAGTGTTGTTTTCATTTATTATCATTTTTTTTAGGCATAAACCTTCTGAATTTTTTAACACTGCCCATTACTGAACTTTAGCAGATCATGCAGAAGCTAATTCCGTATTTGTCTGACATCTTATCTCTTCTCTGAACGCTGCATGTTGAAAGCAGCCAGTGTGTTGATATCCAGTTGCTAGTATGTGACACTGTGCTATAAAGCAAAACTCAGCTGTAAGCTGATGTTCTAGCTAAGAAAAGAAAGGTTTGAAAGTGCCGTTTTTCAGCAAAAGAGCACTGTAAGGCACACTAACCTTTATTAAGCAATGCATCATTATTTAAGTTTGGGGAGTTGTGCAGTTTTAATGCTATAAAGTGAAACAAAATCTTGATCTGATTATAAATTGTCTCGTTAAGCATATGTTTAATTGCTCTTGAGCCATTTTATTAAATAGTTTTCTCCGGCTAAATTTTTGTGTTGTGCTAGTGTTGCTAGTGTTGCTTAGGGATAGGGTCTTTGAAGCTGCAGCCATCCTTTCATCACCTTAGTCACTGTTTGTTAGAAACATCTTGATAAGCAGGATGTATTGAACTAGTTTGGTTCTATTTATAGAGCAAGTAGACTCAACTTGACTGTGCCCCTGGCCTGTACATGTTGTGTCTGTAGCATAACTCAGCAGTGTGGGAACATGTAAACAAAAGCCAATGATTTTATTTTTAATAATTTTTTGCTTTTTCTGCTCTCACTCACATTTCATTTGCCTCCTTCCAGCAAAAACACACGTCTCACAAGAGCTCGACAAAGATTTTCACGGTTCTTTAATGCATCATATATAATTTGAGTCAGACACTTGCAACTCCAAACATTTTACTTTGCACTCTTCCCAGTCATCGTGTTCTTGTTCCTTTTTGATCTGATTTCATTGATCTTTTTCTCTTTTATTTTGCACACAAATATATGTGGAGAATGGTGCAGATAGAATGATTTAATTATTGACTGCTTAGTGCAGCTCCATTGTGAACCAGCTCCTGCTACAGAGTAGCACTCGTTTCCTTTTTCTTTTGCACAAAATGCTTCTCAGACTGGTGTAAAAGCTCTTATTATAAACCCATATAAAGAAAGACTGTTATAACATGCTTAGATATTACACTGTATATTACACTCCTGAGACTCAGAACAGATGTGGTTGCTGCTCTTTTATTCCTTCAGTTGTATTAGTAGAATGGCTTGTTCTAACATACTGTATGAAACTTGTTTATGGGCTCATTAACTGGGATGCAGGTCTCCCATTATTCTTTTGGATTATACCAAACAATTAATATTTTTTATTTTGAACTTGATGATATCAAGTTCCTTGATTTGTCTTTTTTTATTTTTTATAAGGTGACAAAGATATGTGCAACTTTGCATGTTGTTACTGTTATTTATCACAATATACCTCCATGTGTCTTGAATCTGACAGGACATCCATTGTTCTTGTGTAACTATAAGTACCTTGTGGTAACCCACTGAATGATGAATTGCACACAGTCTAACTACTGTAGCTGGTAGCTTTCCATTGCAGTATCCAGGGACTTGTGGGTAGATTTAGACCAGCTCACAATGAATTGTAATAGTGTAGCCAAGGAGTTCCTCCATATTGTATTATTTTACTATACACTGGCTCTGTATGTTGTATCTTTTTCCTCTTTTGTAGAGTAACAGAAGAACAGAGCTGTACAATAGGCAACATCTCCATGTTATAATTCAGTAAATAGAGGTCATGAATCAGTCACTGGGCTGTGATTGTTCATTCCCTGTCTAAAAAAGGATCAGCCATCACGTGAAAATCTGATTATAACTTGTGTTTCATCAGCCATGGGAGCTTAAAGTCTGTGCAAAAGAGGGATAAAATGATTTGTTCCTGTGTGTTTTCAGCCCATCTATCCGCGTTGTCTGCTGACCTGCATTTTAACTAGAACCGTGACTCTATGAAGGCGTTAACATATTTTTCTGTATTTATTTAATAAAATTGATTCAATTAACAAGTATGGATGTGTGCACTGTGTTTATTTCATTTTTTTATATAAAATGTTAAAAATGACCCCCACAGAATACTGAGATATGTCAGATGGCTCATCCTGCAGTCATCCTCTAAATGTAAATGCTGGAAAACTATCAGAATTTTTATAATCATGGAGGATAAAATATTTTTTAGTTCACAGCTGTGATAAAGCCAAAAATGCCAGAAATCACCTTCTCTCATGGACATAACACCAAATTCAGATTTCCAATATGACATTTATACAAACTTTGTTGTATATGTGGTAATGTTTCACAGATTTGTCTCTATATTAATGATTCATTTTGACAGCCCTGGTGAAAATCCCTAATTCAGTTGATAAATGTAGACTTAATATATATTTTGCAAATATTTGGCAACCTTGAAATTATGTTATGATCCCCAGTTTGTGAGCCAATGGCTACAGGGTTTAAAGTACAGGTTGAAAAAGAATAAAGTGCTAAAATGTTGCCTTTGTAGTATGATTTCAGTCAAATTAAGATGCCAAAACGTATGCTAAATACACTCACTTTTCAATTGACACAATTTGGTTATACTGTAAGGTCAGCACACATTTAGCTTTTCAGCATTATTTAGATCCAAGAAATTAAAAAGTTCAAGATTTTATCAATATGAACAAGCAGCAAAGACATTACTTCCATTACTTCCAGCTGTTCACTGGAAGTAATGGAACTAAACTTGCATTTTCTTCCAAAACACAGTTTAAAAAAGAAAAAAATCTAATTATCCAAAGCCTGAATTTAACTTTTAGCTTTTCTGATGCTTTAATGATAAATGAAAAATAAGTCACCCATTTCCATCTGAGTTTATTATTAGACATTTTACAAACGTCCTAAACTCTGACATTAGTTCCTGATCCTATAGCTGGATCAGACCTACTGCACATGTATCTTTATTAATGCATCAAAACCACACACACACACATTAGTGTCAGAGTTACAGCTACAACCAGTCAAGGAAGTCTCTCCATCCATCTGCACCTTTGCTGAATTTTTCCTGCAGCATCTAGAGAAGCGAATAAGGTGCATGTGGATAAATAGGAGGTTTGGCGCTGCCTGGTGGTCGGTGAGACAAAAACACTTTGCGATATTCTAGTATTACAATGCAAAGGGGTTGTAGATGTTTCTAGAGACACGTGACTGACACGAAAACAGCTAAAAAATTAAATCTCATGTTGGATAAAATCATTTAACCCCATATCTTTGGTTTTTCACTACAGTTTTCAAGTAAGTGTAGGCTTAGCACAACACAGATCAATTCCTCCGTTATTTAATGTGATACATCATATAAAAATATATAAAAGGTTTCCTGCAGATTTCCAAACATTCTGGTTCACCAACCATCTCCATGGCAAAACATCTGGTCTTAAGTGTCTGGATCCTCTCAAATATGCAAAACACTGATGTTCAATAGACTTAAAACACAATCATTGGTTCTTGAAAGCAATTAAAGTATAAATCAGGATTTTGACTTTTTATTCATTTATTTCATTTCACACTTGAAATGGTCCCTTGTAAAAAAAATATTTACTGTTAAAATTGAAGATTTACTTTTGCATTTATGATGGCAAGATATCCCAGAAAAGAAAAAAAAAACTGCCCAAACCATAGTTGTACTACTTCCGTATGTCACAAACGGGAATAAATTCTTCTGGTCAAGTAAAGTGTTTTTCTTTTTTTTTTAAACTCTTTTTTTTCTTCTGACTCTTCTTCTATGTAATTATTTAACTTTTGATACTTACAGAAATTAATTATTGGATTTTTCCCACAATAAATAAAGGAGGAAAATGAAAAAGTTAAAATAGTTTATGTTCAACAAACTTAATTAAAAACTATTTTAAAATCTCATATTTTTGTTTATTTTTTTATTTTTGGTTTTTAGATATAAGTGTCACAATTATGAGTCTGAACATAAACTGGAGCTTGTCTCCAGCAGGGGAATCAACCTGTTTTCTGTTCTGCCAGTTGCATTAAACCCCTCATCTTCTTCCCTTCTATTTACTGTACACACTGTAGCCGTGGCAATGCAACAAATATATTTCCTTCTCTGTCTACTATCCAAAAATAACACATTTTAGCTGCTGTTTGAGTTGCACTTGCAGTGTCTACATAATATTCAGAAAAAAATGTTGCAGATGCACCATGTGAGCTCACGAAGGCAGAAACATTCAATCTGGGGGCATCGGGGGCTTGCATTCAGGTTCCACCTCTAACGACATAAAGCACCTCCTCAGCGCCTTGAAACAAAGTTAGGACTCTTCAGTTTGCAGCTTCTAGAAGCAAAAATAAATAATAAGAAACATCACTGATGAAGAAAGTTAGCGAAATGTGTATGAGGTGTTGGAGTCTAGGTTGACCTGCTGCCTCAGGGCCTTCATGGATCTGTATTCAATGTGCTCCCTCTTTATGCGGATCCAGTCTGGCTCATCTGGGATCAGGGTTGCGATGATAAACTTAACTATTATCAGCAGATGCTGCAAGCACACAGTGCTGGTCATATTAAAGGAAACACACAAAGCTGTAATTATTGTGAATGTCCTTCATCATACCTCCACCATAACAGCCGCCAGCAAAACATCCGTGCTGCTCATCCCACCCTCCTTACAGAGCTCTTTTAACCGTGGCGACAGCATCAGCAGCCAGCAGTTGGATACAACAGAGACAAAACTCAGGACCTCAAAGGCGATCTGAAACAGACACGGACTTCAGCTGGATGTGACAAATTGTATTTCTCACTTGTGTTGTGATAACTGTGTGTTGTTTCCCTTGGCTTCCAGTGAGGAACCTTGGAATTATTCTTGACCAGGATTTTTCCTTTGGCTCGCATTTAAAACAAGTTTCTAGAACTGCTTTCTTCCATTTACGTAATATTGCGAAAATTATGGACATCCTGTCTCAAGAGTGATGCAGAAAAACTAGTTCATGCGTTTGTTACTTCTAGACTGGATTACTGCAATTCTTTATTTATAGGCTGTCCCAAATATGTCCTGAAAAGTCAATCCAAAATGTTGCAGCGAGGCTTCTTAAGAGAACTAGCAGAAGATATAATATTTCTCATATTTCATATTTGCAGCTCAACGTGGGAGATTGGATCCAAGTCAAGATTCAATACAATCTTGCTGGTTCCCTTAAATAGGCTATTATATATGAATTGAATGATCTCTGTGAAGCGCCTTGAGACGACATTGTCGTGAAATGGCACTATGCAAATAAAGCTGAATTGAATTGAAATGGAATTAAACTGCTGACCTGCCACACGCCCATGTTGGCGACAGGAGGGAAGAAGGGTTTGCGGAAGAGTCTGCAGATTTTGTAGGCGTCTGATCGGATTTCCGTTAAGTTGTTCAGGAGGAGCAGAACGGCGGTGAGGGGAAACACGCAGGAGAAGAGGCTTAAATACCCAAACTGCACCAGGAGCTCGATGTATTCTGCAAACAGGCCCTGTGGCAACACAATGTACACAACATGGTATTTATATCAATCCTGTTTTGATCTGGAGAGCTTTGCATGCTGCACACTCACAGGAAAAGGAGGCAGGGACCACTGGCTCCTAAATTTGTCCTGATGAGAATCATCTTCCCTCTCTGCCCTGTGGGGGGCATTGATGAATCGGTCCACCAGAAAGGGTATGACCACCTCTGTCACCTGATTCACCAGCTGACTAATGATCAGCAAAGATGCTAAACGCTTGAAGAGAAAAACAATGTGCAGCTTGGTTAAACCATCACACGCGGTGTATTTATAATGTAAAGCAATTTGTGTTGACTAGTGTATAAAAAGAAACAGAAGTTTGATTTGATATCAAATCAAATTTTATTTATAAAATGCTTTCATGCCAAAGAGCAGAAAATGTTTTATATCATAACAATGAAATATATAATTATAATAATTTAAACATCCGATTAAGCCTACCAGCAATCCTATTTTCAGCAGAAAAACTCCAGTTTATCTGATTTTGTTCCATTTTATGTCTTAATTTAATAAGTAACTCGTCAATTGATCAAATATTTAATTTTTTAACTTAATTTAAATCTTCTGTTTTTTTCTTCATCTTTATTATTTTTTGTGCATAACTTTAAATTAATTAAGTCATTAATATGCTGTTGTCTCATATTGATGGGTTTGAAAATTTATATATATATATATATATATATATATATATATATATGTCAGACAGTAATAACTTATTATTATAACTACATTGTTACAATATTTGAATAGGAGTAAAGTTTACACTATATCCTGCTTTAAAGTCTACAGATTGAAATGTTTTCTTTCAGTTTTCTTTGATATAATTTGAATTTTCATTTTAGCTTTAAACAGAGTAAATTATTGTCAATTGAACTGATACAAATGATACAAATAGAGAGATCATGTCATCCACTCTTATAGTGACATGCGCTTATCTAAAAAGAAAATCTTTGCCATGACATTTATGAAAGCGCACGAATCAGTCATTGTATTACTCCATTGAATACAGAGACTCGTAATTTAACATGAAGTTTAGATCTTCCACGCTACCTTACGGAGCAGCGGCACATCCTGCTTGAAGAAAGCAATGTGGAAGAGCACTGCAAAGTTGTTGAAGAAGGTGAACTGAGGGATTAGATGAAAAATAAAACTTAGTAAAATGAGTTTAGCATGTTGGAAAGATGAGTAAAGAGAAGAGGAGGAACTAACCACTAAAACTTTAGCTGTCAGGTGGTTCTCAAAAGCCGACTCCTCTCTATGGTTCTCTGAGGGGATGCAAGCAAAATTAATTCACTTTTTATCATAATATATCAATTTCATTAACAGTAATACATGAAACTTGTGAACATTTTCTAATCTTTTCCCTCTAATTTCATCTTCAGTATAGTCTAGATCAGAGATCTGCAAAGTTAACCAACAAAATAGATATTTTTACCACCTGTCACACCAAATAAACTTTGCTTAAGGTAACAAAATCTATTATACTATTAACAGAAATTACAATAAATAAAACTGTTAACATTTAATTGCTTATCATGAAATAAGTAATTGTACACCATCATTGTTCACATACTCACACAACAGCACTTTCTGATCAACATCAATATTGCTCAACTCATCAGTCTGTGTTTGCTGAGTCATGATGTTTCTTGTCATTTTTTTGTCTTTTCTTTGACTTTGGCTTTGCAGAAACAGATGTACTGTATCTAACATTTTCTAAACCATTTCACGTTTGTGTTTTTTAGTTCAAGAAAAGGTACAGTGATATAAAATGATTGAAAAACGCGATTTGTCTCTTTAGCAGCGCAGCATGTCAGAATATCATAGCATAATCACAGGTAAAATGTGTATCATTAAAACTGGGTTTTTAATTAGTATTTAATCATTCATTTGTATTTGTACTTCTTTATAAAAAGTCCAATTAGCATAAAGGATACACCATGGAGCGGTTACCAGTCCATCATATTATTTAATCAACAGAACTGTTGTGTTTTTATTCTACTGGTTTCAATTACTCATATTTCTACTTGTACATGGCATCTCTGATTTTTGTGCCAGCATTGCTACTGTGGGTTCTCTTGGAAAAACAATGTGAAGTGAGAACCTCTGAGCATTAAAGTTGCTTGTTTTATAAGTGCCAGAGCACCATTTGGGAAAGCACATTAAAAGCCACTAAAAGTAGGTACCTGTAGTGCAATCATTGTTAGGGTTTTGGGTTAGGTTACATTGGTTTATTTTGTAGTTTTTCCTGTTTTGCCCTGTGTTTCTGTTTTTGCTTTATATCTTGTTAATTAGTTTCACCTGGGGGTTGATTTTGGTCATTGTTTTCACCTGTGTGTTGTTCTGTTTTCAGTGCATTTATACCCTTGGTTTTCTTTCCCTCTTGTGGGTTCATTAGATTCTTTTGTGGTGAGTTCTTTAGTAATTCTGTTAATAAATCAAGTTATTTTGCATCTGGCTGCCTTCTCCTTTCCTGCATTTGGGTCCACTACCTTCCCCACATGGTGGCAATCATTGCTGCAGCTGAGGCCACTGGACACATTTAAAACATGTTTATGTCTGAGAGAACTTTGTCCGCTGACAGCTACAGTCCATTCACAGCTGTGCTTGGTATTGGAAGTAATTTCCATGCCTAGCTTTACAACTAGATGTGAGTCTTTCTTGTGTACCAAAGTTCTGAAATAGTTTTTTTCACTCATATCCAGCTTGATACGTTTCAGCGATTGCTGTATGTTTGCTCTGAAAATGTCTTTCAGTGTTCCATTTTGATCTTTCTGCTAATTTCTTACCACAAACCCAGGCATCCAACATTGTTTGCTATGAATATAAACAACTTTGCTAAATTAAAACTATTTTTTTCCTTTGGAACCAGTGCAGAAGGCTTTAAGAGCAGTGGGTGGCATCCTCTCTCCTACTTACCATATTCAGTCAGAGACTGTGCCACCCTCTTGTAAACAGTCGATAGCATATTTGTGTAGACGATGTGAAGCACTGAAGGCATATAGAGCAAAGTCTGAGACAGCAGGGAGTTCAGGCTTTTATGCAGCTGCTGCACCTGAGCCTCCCCCCAGTAGAAACACAACATCCCCAGAACCACCAGCCCTGCAGGAGGAGATAAGAATGTTCTCGCACTTCATTTCACTCACTCATTTCAAACACTGGAAAACTAGTTCATACCATACAGGGTGCGTAAGCCTCACCTAGGAACAGCCCCACCATTGGGACGGACACCAGCGCCATACGCAGATCCCTCTGCCATTCAGGAAACAAAGGCTCCACACGTCCCGTCACAGGGTTGACACCGAGGTTGCCATGGAAACCTGGCCGAGGCTCTGCAAAGCGTTCAGCGAGTTGAAGGGTGCCCCAGCGGTAAGACAGAGAGGAGCTCCGGCGTTTCCACAGCTCCATAAACACAGTGGACCAGAGCACACTGAAAACAGCCTGCAGCATGTGGCCGCTGACCAACGGCTCCGAGCTGTCCTGGACACCCACGATGGCCTTAGAGACTGAAACAGACTCTGTCATCTCCCTCTGAACTTCACCTGTCACATAAAATAATACATTTTATGCAGCTCATCTTCAAATCAGTTTTAAACCTGAACTTGTAGATGTTATTGTATGGATTCCACAGTTATCATGCCAGTCAAGAGAGAAAAGTTACTGTCAATTTCATGTAAATTTGGGATGATCCTCCCTTTTATAGCCAATCTGATTAATCTGTTAATGTCTCCTGTGGAATAAATAGATGAGCTATTTCTGAAACCACACAAAATAAAATATTTTCTCTGTACATACAGTATTTGCTTATTGTTCTCAGGTAAGGTTTAAAACATCAGAAGAACCATCTGGTAAAATGAGTCTAACATCATTTATATATCACCATAAAAAACAGCAGCTTTTAAAAAGTAAAGCCAAAACAAAGCCAAAGGAAAAACCAAAGTAACTGCACTGACTTTTCCTGAGAGCTTCTCACCATTCTTTGCATTTTCTGGTTCTGAATCTGATCTTTTTCTTCACTCACCTCCAGCTTATTGTGTTACTGCTAATGTTGTGTGCTTTATCTGGAAGTTTCTTTCAACATTAGCTTTTTAGCACTTTATGTATATATCATCACAGATGAAACAAACCAGCAAATGAAAATTCATCCTTCAATGCAGAATCCTACTCTATTTTCAGGAATAGGCTAATTCAGTCATTAAGGGGCCAAAGTCCTGCAAGTTTTAGATGTCAATGTGTGTGGGAAGACGTGAACAACAAGGATGTCATCCATATGAAAGAGGGTGGCTGGAGCATGAAAACATCTAAAACCTCATGACTGTAGCTGTCTTCGTTTTCCTCTAAAACAGGGGTGCCCAAGTTCGGCTCTCGTAACAACTTTTAGATGTATCCCTTGTCCAGTAGACCTGAATAAAATGAAAGGTTCATTATCAGGCCTCCACAGCAGTTTTATTAGTCTAGTTCTCAAATACCACTGCCCTGCATGTTTTAATCCTTCTTTAGCAAACCTGAATAAAATGAAATATGTTTATCTAACTGCAAAGGAAGCTTATTTATCTCAATCAGGTGTGCTGAAGTAGGAACACGGACACCCAGGGCAGTGGTACTTGAGTGTCATTACTCTGCAGAGCTGAAATGCATGCGTATGAGGGAATTCAGGTGTTTCGGAGTAGGGGTGTGAAGGGGGCCAGGGGGCCTGCAGAGAGCTGTATGCATCTTACGGGCCGAAGATTACAATCTGCTAAACTAAAAGATGGATGGAAAATAAGAATAACTGTATCTCCATGCAATTTGCAGTCCTAAATATCTCAAAAAGACCATGAATCCACACACCAACCTGAGAAGTATGTGATGAACAAGCCCACTATTGCTGGTGGGAGCAGAGACCAGGTATAGAAATCAAGGAAGCTGAAGTAGAAAGCCACAGAGCTTCCAAAATACTCATTCACTGAATCTGGGGGGAAACCAACACAAAAAAGGGTCTTTAGTCACAAGTGACAAAAAAATCTGTATTTGCTTAAAAGTGTGTGTTGTTTGCACCCACCCAGCGGCTGAGCCAGCTGATTCCCAGAGTACCAGGAATCACTGAGATTCTTCAGTTTGTCCGGGAAGTGGAGAGGAAAAGTGTCAACGACGATGCCAGCCAAGTTCATCTTCCGCCCTAATAAAATAAAAATCAAAAATAATACCAGTCTTTCATTTTCTCTTCCATTGCATTCAGATGGACGTAAACACTGCTGGATTGTCTTCATATTGGTCTGAGTGAATGACTCACAAGCATGTGAGAACTGTGAGGATGCTGTTGCTTCATACTGATCATAAGTCTGTGAACACAGTGAGGAAACTTACAGATGTTGTCTCGCTTACGTAGGGTGAAGCTGTCGGGAAGCCCAGGTACCCTAAGGTCCTCCTTTGCCCGCATACCTTCCAGCTCATAGTTCACTATGAACTGTCGCTCCGCCACCGTCAAAAACACCTCCATCTTGTCTGTTGCATACAAGTATGGACAGCGTAGCATGAACACACATGCTGTCTGATTATAAAGTGGTGTCTGGACTTTTAATTCATCTACCTGAGTCTTTAAAGTTGTCTCTGTCACTGTAGGAGAAGGCCTCCATTTCCCCGTTGCAGTAAGCCTTACAGAGACCCAACTCCTCTGTGGCTCGCAGCAAAGTACAGCGTGGAGCCGACAATATTATTACATCACCGATGGCATCCTCACCAGGGTGGGCCAATAATGACGCTCCTGCAGAAGACAGTAAAGAGTCTGTGACTAAATCAGTTTAAAGATCTGTTTAAAAAGTTTTCTTTTTGTTGTTCAAACCTGTTTCCACCAGCTCTGAGCAAAAAGCAGATATAAACAGAGATAAACTATATAAATAGAGAAATCATTTGCAAATAATTTAAATCCTTAATTTGATTTTAAACATTAAACACTGAAAATGAGAAACTTTACAAACTTTCAGCCTGACAGGTCTCTTGGTCCTCCTAAGGGCATAGAAGTAGAAAACATTTTTGGCATATTTGTTTCACTTTGATATGACATTAGACTAGAAATTACTTTGAAATATTAATTATTTATTAATAGAAGTACACTTTAATGAGTACAAGAAATTACAACTTAAATTATTCAACCTGACGAAACCTTGAAATGAAAGACCGGTAATTTTTAGATCATTATTATTCTCATTTTAATTGAATTGTCTGTATATTGTTATGCAGATTAAATCTGAAGGATTTCTTCAACCTAAGTCACAGCTTTACTATTATTGAAGCTCATCTGTTCAGTATTTGCTCCTGTCTCTGACCTACCAGGTAGCTTTGACTTTGTCACCAGACATATTAATGTATGGTCAGGAATTGTATATGTCATTATACAATTATTAATGACTCAATAACAGTTGGTAACTTAAGCTCAAATGTTGACTCACTCGAGAATAACAATTTTTTTTAGCTCCCAACACAACCACTAGCGATGAACAGAAATGGCCGTTCTATTAGCAGAGTGTCAATGAAGATAGCCAATCACTTAGCAGAAGCCTCAATCAAAGAGCCAATCAGCCAATCATAGTTCATAAGGCGAGACTTTTACGGGACTTTCTATCTTGAGTACTGAACTTGGGCACCCTTATATAACTGGACAAAAGTAAATTGCATGGTTTTGTTAAGGCTTGCAAGCAGGAATACTTGAGCTATCTCTGGAAGAAAAAAATCCATATAGGATCATTAGGGTTCATTTTCCTTGTTGCACTTTTGGAAAGAAGAACAGAATTTGAATTAATTTGCTAATTTTCTTTAATGAATAGATCAGACTGCCAATAAAACTGTTGTTAGCACTTATTACACAATCCAACTACAGTTGAGTCCGTGACGCGGGTCACACTGACTGTTTACTGCTCGGGGCAAGCAGAAAGAGGTGGTTTCAGCCAGGTGCAATCACATAAAGTTACACCAGCTGTGCCACCTCTTCGTATTTAGGCGTTCAAGCCATGCCGAAACCTCAGCGACGCGTCAGCCATTATGTCGGCCCACACGGGGTTAAGACCACTAGGGTAAAGACCTGTGAGTCTACCTGCGCTACAAGCCAATCTAATCCGCATACAAAAAACACAACAATGTGTGGCAAACCTATTCAGGTCAGATATGGATACAGACCGAGACGTGTCTTCCATAGACAGCGCAATCCGCAAAACATATGTTATCCTATGTCATGTATGTCAGCTCCCTTCTTTGTGAACTTTGGTCTCTGGAAATGTCAGTCCGCAGTAAACAAAAGTGAATTCATCAGTTCACTGCTAAACCTCTCAGACATTTAGGTCCTAGCCCTGACTGAGACCTGGATCCATCCAGAAAACACAGCTACTCCAGCTGCCCTTTCTGTCAATGCTAAATTCACACAAACACCTCGCTCTGTTGGACGAGGAGGAGGTACAGGCATAGTGCTTCAAATAAGTGGAACTTTACTTCCCTCCATCCTATGTCTGCATGCACTAAACTTGAGTATCATGCAATAAAGACAAGCGCACCAATAATTGCATAAATCCTGGTCATATACAGACTTCCAGGAGGCAATATTAATGGACCTGCTACTCTGAAATTCCTGATGATGGCACACCGCTAATTGTCATGGGGGACATGAAAATTAACATTGGCAAAACGCAGGCAAACAACTTTTTGGATCTCATCCACTCTTTCAATCTTAAACTAACTCAGACTCCACTAACACACAAAGTTGGCAGCCATCTTGATTTGGTACTGCCTAGAAACTGCTCCACTGATAATCTGTCACTGACTCCATTACACCTCTCTTACCACTTTCTGATCAAATTTTCCACCCTCCTTCCTTTTGTCACCCATGCAGCTCCAAAAATGGCGACATATACTCTCTGCTCTTCCCTCACGTCTTCTCTGGATAAACTTTGTCCTCTGGTGTCAAAGTCAGCTAGACAGAATCCTCCTAGCCCATGGCTGTCTGACAGTTTAAGACGTGACAGAGCTGGACTCAGAGCAGCAGAAAAAAAGTGGCGTAAATCAAAAGAACTACTGATCTGTCTGAGTATCGTCAGCAACTCTCACTTTTCACATCCAGCCTAAAGACTGCCAAGATAGACTTTTATCAGAACAAGATCCGCAATGCTCCCAACATACGACAGCTATTCATGGCCTTTAACTCTCTTCTTTCACCTCCACCTGCTCAACCTCCCACTGAGCTAACTGCGGACATGTTTGCATCATACTTCACTGAAAAGGTTGCTAGCATTAGCAACAAATTCTCTGAACCTGACCAACTCAGCCCGTTGCATCCAACTAGTGATATAAAACTCTGCTCCTTCTGTCCTCTAAATGAGGATGAAGTCTCTAAGCTGTTAACAAACTCTAAACCCACCACTTGTCCGCTTGATCCTGTCCCTACAGGTATCCTGCAGAGTATCCTACCCACAATCAAATCTGCTTTAACCCACACAATCAACTCCTCTCTAAAATCTGGTGTCTTCCCTCTCATGGTTCACGTCCTACCTCACTGGTAGACCCTTTAAAGTATCCTGGGAAGGTGAAGTGTCCAAATCTCATGTTTTCCACAGGGTTCGGTACTTGGCCCTCTTCTCTTTTGGCTATACACATCCTCATTTGGTGCGGTCATAAGCTCTCATGGCTTTTCCTACCACTGCTATGCAGATGACACTCAGCTTTTCCTCTCCTTCCCA
>JBAMHX010000011.1:4028087-4063474 GCA_037177515.1 Pseudomugil tenellus
CTTGCCGATTTGCTCTCTACAACATCAGGAGGATCAGACCCTACCTGACAGAGCATGCAACGCAGCTCTTGGTTCAGGATGTAGTCACTTCTCGTATTGACTACTGCAATTCCTTAGTGGCAGGCCTGCCGACATGCTCTGTTAAACCTCTCCAAATTATCCAAAATGCAGCAGCACGTCTGATTTTCAACCAACCAAAACAAGCTCATGTCATTCCGCTGCTAATTGCACTGCACTGGCTCCCAGTTGCCCCACGCATCAAATACAAATCTTTGCTTTTGATTAATGTAATGGGTAATGTCATGTAAAATGCCCTTTGGGATTAATAAAGTTTTATAAATTTGCATATAAGACCAACAGACCTTCATTATGGCTGTAAAACTAAGAAAAACAAAATTTAAAAATATGTAAATATATTTTAAATGAACTATGTACACATGAACAGGGCATTTGGGATATTTAGGAAATGTTCATCTGCAAAGAATACATTCTCACAAGAATGATGTTACTATGAAAGGAATGTATTTAATCAATTTAAAAAGGGAAATAACTCAACAACTAACTGATTACTAATAGAAAATCGTAAACATTTGATGTACTGTGTGTTTATTTTGCAGCCACTGGAAGAAAAATTCAGTCACCATGGAGATGCTGAAAACTGAGTCCTCACCTCCATCTTTCTGTGGCGCTCCGATCAATTTGAGGAGCCACCGCTTCGTCTCTGGGCCAACCTTTTCTTTGAGCTTCACCAGAACTAAAGGCTCGACCCGCTCTGATGCACAGCAGGGGCAGCTGACTTTGGTCCAGCCTGGTCTCGCGGCGACAGAACTCAGTTTGCCTAGCGTCTTTCCTCCTGTGCCACTGCCATCCTGCTGCTTTGATATGTCTTTCCAGTTACCAGCTCCACTTTCATCATCACCTGCCGTACTCATGATGACACTGACACCAAAACGTGAGAAGAAAGATTTAGATGAAGTATTTTTCCTCTGTTGCTATATGATAATTGTGGAAGTGCATTATCTTATATCAAGCTACAAAAAGTTGGCAACATGAGGCTTTCTGTTAATCACATTACTATGTTCAACTTATCATGGCCCCCAGAGGATGAAGCCTAATGACGATAAGAGCCTTTCAGTTTTTAATGAGGTCTTTGGTGTCAGTTTGTTAAACTAGAAAAGGTCTTTATCAGGTCTTAAATGGAGGTAAACACAACCTCAGATGAACAAGACCACAACGTATTACAGTGTGATTATCTAAGCCAACATGCAAAAGCAGTGTATAAAAAGTCTGCTCCACTGTTTAACAGCTTGCAGAGCCACCTTCAGCAAAAATCATTTTCTGTATGTTACCAGTCTCTCACAATCCTATGAATGGTGGATTAATGGTGGCCTGCAGAGGCCTCCCATTAATGGTGCAATGGTGGATTTAGTTATTCACACGATGTTTCTACATTTTGGCTTCATTGTCCTTAAATGAATTATGTCTGTATAATATGTATAATATGTCATTATTACCTCCATCAACGAGGTTATTGGTGGTGTTTATCTGTTTTTTGTCTGTGTACAAAATAACTCAAAAAGTTATGGACGGAATAAAATTTCAGGATATTTCGAGAATGGGAAGATGAACAAGTGATAACATTTTGGAGCTGATCCAGATCGCCATTTGGATCCAGGAAGGTTTTAATGGATTATTTAACATTGCAAGGTAGCCACTCGTGTAATTGCAGCTGATGACACATTCTGTCTGCTGTTGTCTCACTCTGACAAAGATCATATGTGACCGAGTAATATTTTGGGATGCCAGTCACAACATGAAGGGGAACTGAGAGCTTGGCGAACGTTTGCACTCTCCGAGTGCTTTTCTAGTTATTTTTGAGATTACTTTATTTTTAAGCTTAGCTTTTCTATCATACCCTGTTATATAAAGCATCAGGAGTAAAAAAGAAAAGTTGTACTTCCTTTTTCGCGAGGCATGCTTTAAATTCTTCTGTTATCCTGCTGGCTGGTCTCCACTAACTATTTTTGATGATACACTTGGAAAATGTCCAAATTTGTCATGAATGACAAAATATGTCTGATAAGGAAATTTCCTAGTCCTTCATCCTCAACATGCTGTAAGTGAAATTTTTTCAATTTCTGACAGTTACAGAGATAATCTTCATTAAGTTTATGTCTGAGAATAATGCTATCCTCTTGAACATCTTCAATGTGAGATGGGACAGGATCTGTATCTATACTTGGATATCTGTATTAGGCAAAGGTAACTTTACCAATAGCTTTAGGTTTGTGTGTTCAACAGGTAACAGGGGCGTGTGCGATTTGCATAAAGCAAAACAATTTCAGGAGCAGTTTGTTGCAAATACATTTGATGTTGAGGATCTAATAGCATAATATTAACTTATTTTTTTGCAGATATGTTTAAAAGCAAACATTATCTACTAAAAAGTGCACAAGATGCATTTTCAGCAAGCTGTTCCACTTTGTAAAACTCATACTAGTGCAAACTAGAAAAGACAGAAAAATGCTCACAGAAGTTTGTGCTTTTTGGTTAAAGAGCAGGATGTGCAAAAATCAGTGAACAGATTTTTTTTTTAATTGTTCACTAAAGTTACATGCAATAGATTTTTCCAGAGGGGAAAAAACAACATTTATTAAATGGTTTATGAGGTGCTACAATATTATGCATAATATGTTGCTCTGCTTACCAAATTTATGGTCACATAACCGTCTATACAGTTCTAATTTTCATTTTTCATTCCTGCATTTGCATCAGGTATGCCCCTTAAAAAAGCTAGTCCTTCAAGATTTGCATGTGAAGCTGAACATGCAGAAACTTCTGGAGACACTCAGACTCTATTTTCAGTCATGTGTAGCACCATTAAGATTCAAATCTGCAGTATCTTCAGCTTCTTCTGCGGAACCTGTGGTTGTTTCGGCTCTACCAGAAGATATATATGAAGAAAAAACTACTTCCTGTGTTTTGGCTGGAATAGACTAGTTGGTATACTTTTAAAAGACAGCTTAGAAGAGAACTGAAAAAGGGAACGGGGTGGCAGCTAAAGAGGCATTCGGGGGAAAAATCAGTCAGAAAATACAATACCTGGCAGGGCGATGATGATGAGGTTCTGGTCTCCAGTCCTCCAGTCAGGCCCTCCCCAAACTCCTGCATGCAAACACACACAGGAACATGGAAACAATATAAGAGGAGCTGCCCAGAAAATGAACCAGGAACAACTCTCACTGTCTGCGCTCACTTACCCAGTCTCGGTGAGAAGATCCTCCCAGTATGCTCTCTCTATGTATCGTTATTTGTGTGTAATGTGTGTGTGTGTGTTGGGTGTGTGTAGTAGGAATGCAGAGAAACTTCCTAGGACTGCAGGGTGTGGAGGGTTGTTTGGTTTATAATCAGGCTCCTCCCTCCTGCCAGCTTGTGCTGATGCAGTTGCAGCTCAGGGTCCTATTGCACAACTGCTTTGAAAAAAAAAAAACAGATGCTTGAGGGCATCTGCTGTGTGTTTTCAACCTATGGTAGGACATGTTATGACCAGACTCAGAGAAGGCAAATATACTTTACTAATGGTTTAGCTTCCTGATGGGCCAAAGGTAAAACTTTTACTGGCCGACTACGTTGTTGGGAGGTCAGTAAAAACACAAAAAGTAAATAAGGTAAATTAAATAAATGTTATTAACAGATAACTGACTTACATCATAAGTTATTACATGTAAATTGAAAAATTTCTTACTTTTTCCATTTTAGTTAACCCCGAAACATCTGGCATAACTCTCTGCTAATAATATTTCTCTAATTTCTGATGTTATAATGTCTTTGACATTGACCTGTCTGTGCCATTTTTTTCAGATAAACAATGAAGCAAGTGGGGAAGAAAAAAAGGGAGAGTTGCAATGGTATATTACAAGATTACAAGATGACACAAGATCTGGACTAAAAATCCATCCCAGAGCCCACATTTAAGATTCCTGAAACAGGGTGGGATCATAAGACAAAGTGGAGCAAAAGGCAGAATCATCTAAAAAGCTTTGGAAAGTCCTTCAAGAAGCTGGGAGAACTATTAGTTCAGATGAGCTTAAGAAATTACACAAAGCTTATGTGATCCATACTGAAAAATAAAGCTGCTTAGACCAAATACCGACTGTTGCAAGAACTGGATAAAGTGTTATTATTTGGCTTTAAATACCTAATTTCCATAAGTTTCACATGTTTCAGAAAAGTGGTTCATATATTCTCTGTTTTCCAGTTAAAGCAATACTTTTTCAATGTATATTATTCATAATTATATTAATAAAATTATATATACAGATACAATTATATATATACAGACATATTTTGAGTTATAGTTGTGATTTGTGGCAGTAAATTCGACATAAAATATTATATAAATTTAATATAAAAATAATCATTTAATTTCCATTTTAACCACCAAGCTGTTTATAGAACAAACTATGTCAAAACCCATTCCAATTCAAGACTGGGCAACTGCAATTCCTTACTTATGGGCTGTCCCAAATATGCATGACCTTGGTAGGGGCTGATGTGATGCAGCCATCTACGTGGTGACATGTACTCCACTACTCCACTACAGAGTATGAGACGTTATACTGGTAAAGGGTGGAAATACCACCTACATCAGATGCAGTTCCATTGGAACCATGGAAAGACTCGCTTTGGAGTAGGAGCTGAAACTATTATAGGAACTGAGGTCTGAAAACCCCTGTTCCAATACGTTAGAATGAGCAAAAAAACGGGTCTACGTCTTAAAAGGTTATAAGAGCGGCAAAAGATTCCTTCAGTCGGAAAGGGTCTTAAGAGCACAATGGGAGGAAGAGTGTTTGGCCATGAGCCCCCTCTCTTAAGGAACCAGTTCCCAGTGTAAGTACGGGAGGCAGACACCCTCTCTATCTTTAAAATCTAGCTTAAAACCTGTTTTAAAGGTTCCTTTCGCAAGACAGTAGCTTGTTTACCTGCTCCGGCAACACAAGGAGTAACACCTAATCTCATTCTATGCTCTGGTTTACAATGACAAAGGTTTTGAATCTTGAATCATTAGCATATTTCTCCCTTTTCTGCAGGTCTTCCTGGATAATCCCCATTGATCTGTCTTTCCTGTCCTCTTCACCCCCAGCCAGTCAAGGCAGATGGCTGCCCTCCGTGAGCAAGGTTCTGCTTTCCTGTGAAAAGGAAGGTTTCCTTCCCACTGTCACCTCAAGCAGCTCAGGATGGGAGAATTCAAGATTAAATGCATTCTTTTGGTTTCTTAACTATTTATTGTGAATTGGCTCAAACCGATGTGTCTCTAAAGCAACCTGAGATGACATTGTTGTGAAGTGGTGTTATACAAATAAAGCTGAATTGAGTTGAAACTGTCATAAACCTGAACAAATAAGATAGAAATAACAGTACAGGACCAGTCGCTGTTGGAAATATACAGACTTTTATTTACAAACAAGCTTTCATTTGCATAGAAATTTTAAGTTCCAAAATACAAGTTATGAGACATTAAAGTAAACAGACTTAGGGAAAAAAATCTTCTCTGAATCAGTATTTAGCACAACGGGCAAGTTCATATGAGAGAATCAAAGCTTACATGCTGCTGTTTACATGTTTATCATATAAATACACATAAATAAGATCTATGAGGCTTGTATTATCACAGGTGGAATCATCTCACTTTGCCAAGCAGCTGTCACAATCACATCGTATCATCACACTCAACATTATCATTTGTTTGGTCATCATCATCTCCAGATTTATGACAATGAAAATATATATTTTTATCTTATGTCCATTAAAAGTAATCTCTTTCATTTTTTGTTAAAACCATATTCACTGCAGCCTGAAACATTGTTGTCGTTTAACTTTTACACGCATCTGCGACAAATTTTGTTGCTGAACGGCTTACAGCTCATCCCTGAAGACCCTCTGCTTACACAGTTTGAGTCACACAACCCTCTCACAGTTCATACAGACTTTTTTATCTTTATTTCATGCCACATTTGTATAAAAGAAGGGAATAAAATCAAGTTCTGTCTCAGTTTTCTGGGTTTACAATGCATTACTTTACATAAAGGCATATAAAAATGAATAAAAATGTGTATGAGGTAAGCAGATATCTTTCTTTGAAACTAGAAAAGTGATGATATAGTTATGATCAACCCATAAATTGAGAGTATTTGTTAAGTTAAGTTTGTTCTGCTTTAGTTATAGTCCCTCTTGTCAGGTATTTGGAGGTGACATGCTGAGGATCAACCGGTCACTGTCACAGCCTCTTGCTGTCGAGTCAGATGCTTCAATCGTCACCCTCTGCAGGGATCTGCAGGGTCAAAGGACCCAAAAAGCGGGACCCATAACACAGAAAATTGCTACTGAAGAACATAGACTGTAATGAACTGCTGTCAGATGTGAATCTAATGCTGGAGAGCAATAACGCCACCTATCATTTAGAAAGGTCTCAATAAAAAGCAATAATTTCTTACCTCAGAACTCGCAGTTATTAAATATGAATAATAACTCAACCCTCTCAACAAATAAGGTCACTTTTAGTTTCATATGGCATAAAATACGTCAAATGACCCGAAAAAAATGGCTAATGTTGCATCCATAACTTGTTTACAGTCAACAGTTCAGACAGTAACAATTCTCATGATCTTTTAACCTGAGATCCCCACAGCAGGAGGTGTGACTGCCCGGCTTCATGTCTGCAGCCTGTCCCTCTGTCACATGTCAACTCCTCTCTTTACAGTATTTATTTCCCATCATCCCCTTTGTGGTGACATAAAGTTGGTGCAATTAAAGCATCCTCATCTGTACAAAATAATAAAAAAAAAACAATTTTTTTTACATTTGAATCATAAATGAGGGGAATATCAAAACAAACTTGCAAAAATATTATATATGCACATTGGTTTGAAACATTCAGATCTTTGATTTACATCTCATGAGCACCCTACAGCAAAACGTCGCTCCTGCAGGTGAATTTGTAATCAATAAGTTAAAAGCTATGCTGTGGATGCATCTCAACATTTCCAAATATCATAAACCAAGTGTTTTGTGTTCACAGCTATTTCAAAAATTAACAACAAAGAGATAAAAAAGTGACAGGAGTAAAGGAACTGCAAGAGTGAAGGAGGGATGAAATAGTCCTGAGTTGCTTCACCTGGAAGGAGCAGTGGGATGAGGCTCTCTCCGATGATCACACACACTTCCACATGCACCCACCATCTATCACTTTCTTTGCCTTCTCTTAACATTCATTCATATTAGAAAGCTTTTTGATGTTTATAGTTATGAGCTCTGAAGTTTTCAAGTAAATTTAGCTCAATTAAATTGACATTTTGGCTTGGAGTGAAACATCAATTTTGTGATTAAAAATGGCAACGAAAAGGCCTTAAAACTGTCATAAACTGTCAAAGTGAGTAAACATCACACACACACCAGGAGGTGTGTGAGGAGGTGAGATGAGGAGGATATTGTGCTTCTGGTTAATGTGTTACAGACTGTGGACAGATCAGGTGCCAGACAGTCCTTTGTGTGTTGTACCACGACTATAAAAGCTAAACTAAAGAAACTGGGGTGGTTATATTAGGAGGCTGGTTGCTAATGAGGGTGGCTGACAAGTCCTAGGGCCCTTCAGAACCTTTTATATATTAAAATTTCTCATCGGGGATGGCTGTGTTGAAAGGATGGTCCCAGAATGTGGTGGTGATTCCAAAACCTGCAGAGAAAAATTAAAATCTTATTAGATACATTTTTAAAAAGTGAATATTGAAGATTTCTTTAACGTTGTGTTTTTAATCACCTGCTCTCTGGTGCTCGAAGTGGTGTTTGACATGGTATGCCTTAAGGCCGTACAGATAAGACCCTCTCTTTGGCGACCCATAGTGAAGATAGTAGTGGATCATATCGTACACAACGTAGCCGCACAGGCCTCCAACAAACACAGCCAAAGAAAGGGTCTCTGGAAGCGTTTTGGAGAGGATGAAATAGAAACATACCACCACTATGGAGGCCAGGCCGGGAGGGAAGACCAACCGGGAGCCGTCAAACGGAGACTGCAGAAGAAAAATCATATTTTTTTTAAAAAATTGTATAAGAGTGTAAAGGGGAGAAGCTGTGGGAAATTGATGGCTTAAACCTTCAAAATAGAATGATTTGAATTTCTTTTTATTCCTCCATGTTTGTGTCCCTACAAGCTGGCAGGGAGGATTTTTGTGGTTTCGGAAATAATTAAAGAAAATCTTCTAAACATGTCTCATCGAGTTCAGCGGGCAAAATTCAAACCAACAAAAAGATGAACTCAGTAACTGTGGTACTTGGTCTAAATACATATTTAAAACCTTGTGACATTGTAAATTACATTTCTTGTGTTAAGCGAGTAAATGAAGGAAGGTGAAAGTGTGCATACGAGACAAAAATCCTCCCAACTCCTCTGCGTGTTCACTTCTCCCTCAGCCTCCATCCCCATCTTCCTTTAGCTGTAGTATTCCGATCTCTGATAGTACTTTTTTGCAAGCTGGATTGGATTAATGGGATTTCAATGATTTAAATAGGAAAAATTGCTTTGAGATACGAGCAAATTCACGGAACAAATTAAACACACATCTTGAGGTATAATTAATTATGTATTGTGATTAAATTCAACACAAGTTAAAACATCCTAATAAAATACATTTTCCCGTGATTTATATAGAGAAATGAGAACTTCTTAAAACACAAATAAATTCATACTGAAACACTGAATTTGCAAAAAAAGATAAAAACAGACTGTGGAAAAAAAGTAAGCTGTTAACAAGCAGCAACATAAACTGTTTCTGTCTTGTGTCATAAAAAACATCATAGAGAAGAGATAAGCTGTGTGACTTTAGCAGCCATGCGTCGGTACCTTGTGGTGCTGGCCGTGCAGGAGGAAATGCAGTGTGATGAGGTAATAGTTATGAGCTGGTGGTTTCATGTGGAAAACGAAGCGATGGATGCAGTATTCGATGAAGGACCACAAAAACCAGCCTAGCATGAAGAACACTGGGAACATGTACTTATGGATCGGGATGGAGATGTCTGGAAAAACATACACGCAAACACTGAAGCCAAGTCATGTTGACTGGATAGAGCCATGATGACAACAAAAGTGACGTTTTGATTAGTTGTGTGGTTTCAGATCATGTGTGCAGGTGTGGTTACCTGAAGTGAGGACTATCCTTGAAGTGCCCTGTGCCAGTGTGGTGTAGCAATACCAGCTGAGATAGAAAACAATAGGCAGCCATACTATCGGTACCCAGTACCTGGAGCAAGAAAGTATGTCACAGTTACACTTATACCTACATACCTGACATAACCCTTAAAATGTACTGACAGTATGTCAGTACATTTTGGGGACATCTGCATATTCCGAGTGGCAAGCGTGTTGGAACAAGTATGGCATCTGCTATGCATGTGGATCCACTGTAAGTACATACTAATGGTGTATCTGGAGAGTCAGTTTTTCTGTTGCAAAGCGTTTACTTTTTTATATGCTGCAGCTTTAAGTTTTTATGTTTTTTGCACAGATTTGCATGGATTAAGCAATTCTATCCATTCTAAAATTTGGTGGTTTTTAATTTAATCAATTTAAACATAGTTTTTATTGTTTTTAGAAAAAAAGGTAGTTTTTTTTTATTTGACATACAACATTTCTGCAAATTGAATAAATTATTTTTCTTCCCAATCCGAGGGTCAAAGACAATCCTTTCTCACCAGGAAGTTTTGGTGCTGGCCTCCATGAAGGCGTTTCCGAAGAGTCTGATTGGTCTGTCGACTGGCTGATGAACCCAGGCATCATATTTCTCTCCAAGGTGCCCCACCTGCCACGCAAGGGGCTTCCGCCAGTCCACCAAGTCCTGGAGAAACACAACCAAATAAAGATGAATCTGATCAGCTTGTTTAGTTAATGCTGAAGTGAACAGAAAACAAATACTTTGCACAGAGACTTCAGTTCTACTTTTTTCTCCAACAGGGGGCAGCAGAGTTTAACTTAAACTTAAAAGAAGACCATTAAGGAAGTGATCAAATAGGAATATTATGCCAAATGATTTGTATGTGTGCATGTACTTTTGCACATTTACTTGAGCTAAACTTCATTGTTGTGACAATTAAAGCTTTTCACTGAGTCCAAAGGTTGGAGACACATGATTTTATAAGCTCTTTACAAGCTGCTCATGTTTACAGCCACACAAGAGTCATGCAGCGTTTGACCCTGAACAACAGAGACTCTGCAGTGTATTCACTTTTTGATCTGAAGTCTGATATCCGTGATATCATAATGTTTATTTTTTTAAAAAAAAACAGCATAGCGTAACTAACAGTGAATCAGAAAGTTTGACCAAATTTGCTTAGGAAAACATGAACTGAAAATAAATCAGAATAACACATGACATGACAGCAAAGTCCTCACATTAACCCTTTTTTCTGTTTTACTGCATCACCTTTGAAGCATCACATGATGCCAAATCTTGGGCGTGTCACCAACGGTTAGCGTTTAGAAATCATGCTTTTTCTGGCACAGTCACTTTAGTAATCAGATGTGAGTATAAAAAATTATTAATCAAGGACCAAAGGGGAAAAAATACACATGTAAAAAGTTTAGCAAATAATAAACTGATTACTACAACTAAAGTGAAAAAAGCTCAATTTGGAAGATCACTGGTTTGAAGCTCAGGCTTTTATTCACCCTGCAGTACGGAGCTGGAACGTCTATTATGTACTCAGAATATAATATATTTAGCAATACAATGTTGAAAAACATTCATGTTTCAGTACGATAAGAATCTCTGGAGCAGGGATCCTCAATCCTGGTCCTAGAAAGCTGGTGTTCTGGAGTTTTCCAAGTGTTCCTGCTGGAACACACCAGACTCAGACAAGATCTGCATGTCTGCTAAATGCACATTGATTTGAATCAGGTGTGTTCCAGCAGGGACACTTCAAAACCTGCAGGACACGAGCCTAAGAGGACCAGGATTGAGGCTCTGTCTGGAGGCTGAATCCTAAATTACCTTTTTTTTTTTTACTATTTTTCTTTTTTAGAAGTGTAGCGCTGCAGCCATTAAGTGTGATCTGATTCACAGTGGTCCCTTCTGGAAAGGATAGAAGTTGAGAAGAACTGTGCCTTTTTTATTCCAACCCACAATGCAACTGTTCTTATTTCTCACAGAGATTTAACTTCAGGCTGAGCCTTATGCAGTGTTTAAACTACACGCTCACATGTCCCAATGAGTCATCTTTATTATTCAAACCCACTGATAAGACACCAGAGAAATCTTTTATTGCTACTTTTAAAATTTTTATGATAAATTGACTTTTTTCCCTTTTTTTGTTTTATGTTAGCAACGTGTTTGAAGAGGGATCTTTTACCACACTGGATATGTTTCTGAGCTGACAAAAAGCCTTCACATCTGAATATTAAGTCATTATTTTCACTGAACAGTATGTGGGAGTGTTTTATTCTAAACACTCCTAAAGGTGTTTAAGTTAATGAGCAAGGACAAACTTGGGTCTCCTGAGGCCATGCATATATTTCCACCACCAAATGAACATTCATCCTCGCTTTCAGCTTTCTAAAAAATCTTTTTATTTTATTTCATTAATGTATTGCCATTTTTTTTTCTTGCAATGTCACATGAAGAAAAAATTGTCTCCTATTTCATGCGGTTATATCGCTGAGCCACAGTAGCAAGTTAACCCGGATTTCTATGAGACAACGTGGATTTGTTGCATTACACAACTTTTCCACTCATCTATTGCCATGACATAACATCTTTGTTGTTGTTGGCAATAAATCAAAAAGAACAAAATTTTCCGTTACAGCATTTGAAAAGTCTTCAGCGTTTTAAACTGTGGTTGTAAATGACGATCATTTAGAGACTAAATGACTTCACATTAATCTTTTCATGCATGGATTAAAAAAAGCAATGCCATATATTTTTTAAATATATTATTTTACCTCTCCAGACACATGCTATGATACCATGCTTATTTTTTAATGGTAGTTAACTTATTTTTTTTTATCTTATTTATTTAAATGTATTCTATAAAATATTTATATAAAATTATATAATTTCATGATTAAATAATCTGAATCACAATTATATCATCAAGTCTAAAAGGATGTCAAATGAATATTTTTTTTTATTAATAGTTATTTCAGCTACTATTTTCCTACTATCCTAATAAAACTCATTTGTGCATCAAGGGGTGCTTCTGAACTAGCAGAGTTTTAAGGGTTATGAAGTAGTTAATGAACCTCTCAGCAGGCTTTTAAGTTATTGCCAGCTATTCATGAGATCTATGGCATTTCCATTTCACAATGTCAGACAGGAAAGGCGAGTAATGTGCAGCACCCGCTTGCCAAGTCACCTGTTCTTCTGTTATCAGAGAGAGAGAAGACTTCTCTTTTTTTCTATTTCTGATAAAAGGCATAGAGACAGATTATTTTGCAACTTGCAGCCAAAAAAAAACACAAATATTTGTTGAAAAGATCATGAACTTATCCACTGCCTTTCCTTGTGATCATTAGATTATTAATAATCCCAGTAAGCATTTTATCAGGACACCAGCAGTCATTTAAAACAGAAAAAAGAAAAAAACATAAACTTGCATGAAAACATAAACATGACATGCCACACATTCCTGAGTGTCAGAGAGCTTCAACAAAATGTGCTGGTTCATCTCTAACACTTCCATATGTTACTTCTGGCTGCACTGCAGAAATAAAATCTAAATAAGATTAAACATCTCAAATCAAGGACACATGCTTATTTTTTAAAACATAAGATAATTATTCTTACTTAGTAGGTTTTTTTTAACATTTTTTTTTACTTGTTTTAGGAATTCTTGACAGGTTAATGTGAAAATATTCTTGAAATAAGATAAACTATCTGCCAACAGAACAAGAAATGTTATCTTATTTCAAGGAAAATTAACCTAATCAGTTACACATTTATATAATTTAATTTATTTATATTTATTATTTACTTTATATGTTTACTATCTATATTTATATATAGATAAAGAAGAACTGCTACTCATCTGCTTATAAAGTTGCTAAACTTGATCAGTGAATGAGAATAAAAAAGATCTGCACACTACAATCTATGAAACGGGAAACATTAAAAGTTTAACTTTGTTCTGAAGATGTTGCAAGAGGTATAAACAGTATTGGCATTTTAGTCGGGGTCTGCATCTCCCACGATGCTCGGCAGGACTGATTACCTGCACCATGTTCTGCATGTAGACAAACACTCTGCATGAAGCCATCACTGATGAAGGTCTATGACATAAAGCTTGTCTGGTTAAACTTTCACGCTGAATAGAACAGTGTGCAGAATTTCCTCATTCACACATATTTTACATATAAAAATATCACATAAAGAATCTTTCTGTTTGATTTTAAGGCAAGTATTATTTAATACTTCTCAAATAAATTATTATTATTAAATATAGATTACATATATTGTGTTATATATACTACATTTGCATTTATTTATTATTGTATGTACATATTTAATGAGTTAATTACAGCTTCCAGATAAAAGGAAATCTAGAAAATTACCAAACTTTAAATTCCAGTGTTCTGAAAAGTGAAAAATCAAGTATTTTACATTTTGTTCAGAGTAACTTTTCTAGATCTTGAAGTTATTTTGAACATGTGCATTAATCCTGAGCAGCTGGCTCACCTCATAATACAAACTGAAGTCCTATTTATGTAGCCAGAGCAAGTGATCCCTCTTGCTTACTGTCTTGTGGATCTCCTGAAGTCGTTCCAAGTACCTTTCAGGGCTATATGTACCCCTAATTAAAAAACCAATAGTGCAGTTTTTTATGATTGTACAGACACTGCATACTGTGCTGAGACAAGCCAAGTTTTTAGTTCGCAGAAGAAAGCCCAAGACCAAAACATAACTAGCAGAGCATGTGTTGCGTGTAAACACAGATTACAATCAGAATGACAGTACAGGTCTTATTGAAATTGTAACCCAATTGAAGAGATTGGGCGCATGTATTTATAGCTAGTGTTAGATTTCACAACAACACTGAAAACAAGGGGAGAAAAAACAGCTAACGTCTAAAGAAAGTGTTTCCCAACTTGGAGTCAAAAAACACGTCAAACAGTGGTTTCAACATGTGGGGTAGTAGTTGACTGAAGGGAGACCTTATGGAAAATAGGCTTAAAGCCACAACACCAAACCACTTTAAAAGATTGCAAAGAGGCGTCTGAAGACTCTTGCACAGTTCTGCACACAAACACTTCATAAACTTATAACATGGGTAAAGCTGGTGAAACCTGACCACGCTGGTGCTTTGGAAAGGGGTGTGATCTGAAGACTTGGCTTATTGTGTTAAATGATCAAATCGATGAGTGAGCATGGTGTTAAAGGCAGACATGCTGCAAGGCGCTAAGCTTTTAAAGGTGTTTAGGTGTAGCTAACTACATGGAAAGTCCCAAGCAGGACATCTTGTTCAATACATTGTTGCCTGGAGACAGAAAGAGCAAGACAGACTGGTTGAATCTGTCTATCGGACTATGTTTGGTATAAGCCTGGTATGTTGCAGATGGTGGAAAAAAACAAGTTGCACAACCACATGAGCAGAAATTAAATGATTGAATCTGCCCACTTTGTGTGTGTGGGGTGTAAATAAAGATTACTATAAGACACTAGAATGACTTTGCAACAGGAAGCTCTACAGTGTAGCTTTTTTCTGAGGGAACATTTACCTCTGGGAGTTGGTGTAGAGTGCTTGTAATGTTGTTGTTTAGTACTGTGTGTTTTTGCATGTTTGCATTTGCTCTTGTCTGACAGTGTGAGAACTCCAGAGTATGCACACAGACAAACACCCAGTTTCAGGAGAGGGCAGGGTGAATAACCTGCTGGTTGTTCATCAGTATAAACACACACACTTCTTTGTTGCCACGTTTTTGTCTACAATGCTTAATCCTGTGAAATTTCAGGAAAACACACACAGATGATGGATGTAGAAATATACTTGTTACACACACACACCTTGTCTAAATCCACAGAGCTGCATTTGCTGTATGGGGAGTCCTCCTCTTTTTCCACTTTCTTTGTCTTTTCTGCTGTTGAGCCTTCTGTCTCTTCTCTAGCATTCCTCCTCTCTCTTAGGGTCTGAATGGGGAAAAAAGAAAAGCACAAGTGACTATCAGGAGAAGAAGATCAGGAAGGGAAATGTTATGTTGTTTGTCCTGCTTTTGACTGTTATAAGCCCTTTCAAATAATCTATGAATTGATGAAAATGAACAAACAGTGTTTATGATGAATCACATGGTCTATTTGCATGTTCTGGTCTCTGCCCTTTGCTCTTCTTCCCTTCACGTGAAAAGCATTATCACCATGTTTCACTGTTCATCGCTGCTTGTGACATGTAACACATTTACAATATTTTACATAAACTTAATTTGTAGATTGCACATCTTTGGCACAGACTTGTCTCAGATAATAATGTCAAAATTTTGCTGCAGCCACTTTTACATTTGTAAAGTTTCATACTCAAGCTTTGCAGCTTGTGAAGGCTGAATGATAGATCCATCCCAGACACACTAAGTCAATCAGTCAGACTGGAGCAATGTGTTCAAAGTTACATAAATAAACAGCAACATTTATATATTATATTTATATTACATATGGTTTTATGCCCTGACAGACTCCAAAAGATGCACAATGTAATGACACACACCAAATATTAAAGACACATAACCTGCTGCTAATGTGTGATCATGAGAAATTGACCAGTGGTAAATGCTACTGACCATCACTGTGAACATGGAAAAGGTGTTGCTAATTAGATTAAAACTTCATGATATGATGATCCAACATACAATAAAAATATTTCATGCTAGTGATTGTGATTCTGATCAAAAGCTCATTCAATATTTAATCAAAGACAACTAAGAATTTTAGCACTGTGATAACATTGTAATATATTACTATTAGCACAAACAGGTGTCGCTTTAGGCCCACATAATTTCTACTAATAAAACACTCATTCTTGGCCATGAGATAACTTATTGTTTTTATTTTCATGATCTCCACCAAGGATGTTATGTTTTTGCCAGTTTGTCTGTTTGTATTTCTGTCTCTTCGTTGCATGCAGAACATACATGGTACATTTTTTTTTCTCAGAATGGGTCTTGGTTTAACTTTGGGAGATCACCATCATGGATCCAGGAATTGTTTTTAATGATTCTTTAACATTGAATGATTTTCAGTATATGTGCATATCACTAAATTTATGCAGAAAACAGGTAAATATTCCTTCAACTCTTCTCTCATTTTAATTCAGGGAATGATCCGGCCGACTTTCCTGTGACCCACAAATGACTGCATCCTTTAAGTCTGACAGTCCAGTTAAATATTTATCAACCTGGCTGGTGTAAGACATGTACACAAGGTCTCCTATGGTTTGTTGCTGACATCCTATTGGCAATTCAACACCAACAGTTGCAACTTTACACCACCTCATCATCACATTGTTAAAAAAAAAGGAAGCAAAACAAACCCAGGGGACATTAAAATGTCTCATCTATTGTAAAAGAATAGAGTTGTTGTTGTTGCTTTTAACCAGATAAGTTAAATAAATAAAAGTTTAAATTGATAAATTAAATTAAATTTTGACCAAATTATATTATTTGTCTGATTGTGAACATTTTATGGTTTAAATTGTAAATCTGTCATTCACCACAATTTACCCAGTGAGCCTAACTGCACTCACATTACAGATCATAGTGTACATATCATAAAATGCATAAAAATATATGATGAATATGAAGTTTAGCAGAAAAAGGAATGTAAACAAAATAGACTAAATAAGAGCAATAATTTGCCTCAGTTTATCATGTACATGTCTATTTAATTATTGTATTTATTATGCTCAGTATTTTTATGTATAATATAGATTTGTATATTGATATAAATTTAAAACTACCAAATTAATCATTAATTTTCACATAAAATCATATACAATTTTATCAAATATATTTTATTTATAGTATTTATTATTGTATGAATTATAATTTTATATATTGAACAGTTACACATGCATTACAACTTACAAATAACAGTCATTCTATAAAATCCCACATTGATTCCAAGATATTTGAAATTAAGTTAAGTTCAATATTATATAGAAAATAATTTAAAGTTGTAGAAGTCATTTTAAATGTGCATCTATGTACTCTACTTTTCTACATTTGCATGAACAAACTCACCTCATAACACAAAGTGAAGTCAAATCCAATAAGTAAGAAATATATTTTTTAAAATTGCAAGTTATCTCCCCCACTGCATTTGAAATGGTTACTATACATAAAAAAACACACAACCTCATGTGTACAAATTAGGAATTATAGTTACTTTTGTTTTAACTACTGGAGTCATTCAGCTGATCAAGCTGGACTCTCTGGTGGTCTGGTTTTGGCTCCTGCACCTTATTTTTGACACCCATGATCTACAATGAGCTGAGCAACATTAATGCATATACTACCAGCCTTGTGGCAGCCAAAACAAAACAGATACATACTGTTCATGAAATTTACATTTTTAAAAAGCAGCTACAGAAAGTCTTTAAACCAGTTTAAAAAACGTACTGGAAACAGGGTATATTTAGTCACACAGGCATAAGTTAAACTGATCATAAATAGAGAAAAACCTGCCCCATTAGAAAGTATTCAACTGTTTTACATTTCATTCTTCGCTACTAATGTGCACACCCATACAAACCAGAAGAACACAGCTTTATACTGCTGAAAGTAATAACCGGGCACACCCTGTGTATCAGCAGCAGCCATGGCCTACGTGAGACTGCGAGTTGTTTGTTGTTTAATGAGCTCTGCATTATACCACTTTACGGTCTGACAAACGTGACTCTGGTCCGCGCCATCATTGAACTTTCTAGGTGCGGTGCATTTGAGAGATGTGAAATATCGGGATGTAAATATCACCACCTGTTTTCCTCAGAATGGTTTCTGTTCACTTGGGAAGAATATATTGACCCTAAATCTTTTCTGGACGCAGCATTTGCAATACAGTGACTGACGGGGATAAAAAAAATCAGCCAAAAAAGAGTCAAACTCAAACAACACATGACTCAAGACATTAATCATGTAATCTAACTGGTCATAAGTTCATGATATAGTGTTTATTACTGTGGTAACTGCTCAGATAAAGGTGTTCAGTGACATTTGATTATTGATCCAGGTGAAACATTTGTTCTGATATTTACACATAAACGAACCTTTAACTGCTGTGGCTCATTGAAGCATTTTGTCAACACAGCCACCGTCTTAGCTAAGAGGAAGCCCTGCTTTTAAAGACACATGTGTTATGAAAGTAGGCCAATAACCAGAACTAAAACCATCATAACTCTCTGAACATTGAACCAGTTTACAGCTGTTTTATTACAAATGTCAAACATCAACATCATTAAAAACAATACTAGGGCCAATTAAATATAGGAGGTATATAAAACACCCTACTTTAGTTAGGCAGTAATATATCTGTAGTAGGATACATAAAAATTGACTTTGAAAGTAATTTCTTATTATATGTGAATACTTGCTTATTAGCATTGTAATAAGAAAATTTTAGTTTTATAGAAATCAAAATAAATAATTAAAAAAAACTTAACAGTAGATTGATCTTTTATCTATAACAGCAAATTAAAATCAGAAGTTTTAGTTTGCTTTAACCAAAGTTAACTTCGTAATAAAGCTTTAGCATTACCTAAAATAGCTAAAACTTTAGCTATCTTTAGCTAATGCAAACCTCATAATATCTGCATCTTTAGTCGCCTTTAGTTTCATTTAGCATTCAGTTAGCAAATTCACTATAGTTTTAATCCCAAGACGGTTTTGCACATCAGATTTCTGCAGCATAATAATGTTCCAAGACATGATAAACAGATTACATATTTCACAGGATTAACAGAAACGATATGACTTGAATTAACGCCACAACTCAGTTTACTCCTAAAATGAGAAAACAGTCAGTATTGATACACATATAGAATTAAAGCTGAATGCACATTCAATTAAATCTCAAAGTTCAACAAAATATTTAGACAATGACCACAAATAAATTACTAATGATATTAGGATTCTTCATTTGTATCCAAACATGCTCTCATAGGAGCGTGACAACATATTAGCTATCCTGTGGTGTTATTAATTAGCCTGCTGAGTACTGATTTAAATTTTGAGGAAGTTCAACCAGTAAAAATACTCACATTTGTCTGTGGATTTAGTGATTCAGTATAACATACTTAAGAAAAATAGTGTTTCTTCAGATTGTGAGAAGAGGATCATACAACTAAATAATCTGATAATTGTCTTGTAGATAACTCTGTTAATAAACAAGATACAAGTTTTACACAGAGGGTAATTTTACAGATCGTATTAGTAGAAACAACATGGAAATCTCAGACTGTGACCTTTGGTTTGGCGTTTCAGGTCAAGTGAATAATTGTAGTTTACTGAAAGACTTTGCTAGCCCCAAATGACACCTTTAGTTCCTCATGGGCTACTTTATTAGCATATCAATGCAACGTAATGAACAGACCAGAAGGGCATCAACTTACAGATGCACACATAAACAAAACAAAAAAAACCTGTGAATTATCTATTACAGTTTTACCAGTAGATCTCAGTTTAACTATATACTGGAGCTTGAACAACACACTTGTGGAGTTAGCTGACTTTCTGTAACATTGCTGTATTCAAATCCATATTCTTAAAAACACCTTGGTGTCATTTTCTTGTGAACATTAAATGCTGAAAGGTTTTAACCCATACCTTTAACATTAAATAAAATACACCGAATAGTTAAGCCATTAAAAGGCGTTGATCTTATCATTTACAGGATCAGCCAGCTGTTCACAGAGACCATTTCTGTCACTATCCTCACACATAAAGTCTCAGTATCTGATTATGTTTATCACATAATGTCACCAAATGTACCTTTTATTACCATTATTTTTAAGTTTATATTATAGTGTAAAGAGGTGATAGTTTTCAAAGTTTTATTGTATTTGTGCACCTGACCAACAATACAGCAGGAAGCTATTCTGCAACGGCATCACTCAGATGTTCCATCTGCAGTTAAAAAACCTTCACCTTTGAAAAACCATTACACATCACCTACGGTGAAATGAAGAACTAAATCATAAGATTCTTTATAAATGAACATAAATAAGTTCAGCATATGTAGATGTGATCAAAATCTTAAAATGATTTCATTTTAATTATATGTGACCAAAAAAAAATGAAAAAATTCTGACCTAAAAATATTCATTATTAGGTTGGAATATTGCTACCTGTCAATAAAACCATACACAGTAAAAGCACGTCGGTGCACTTTTATTATACTTTTATTTGAAATACATTTTTAAACAATATCCAGTCTAGTAGACCAATAAAAATCATAAAGTGATCCTCTATCTGTTCTGGGTGCTTTGTTTTTCCATTAGAACAGAACCACAAAACCACATCATCAACCTGACCCAATAAAAAACAATTTCTTAGCAAGTGACCCATTTAACTTAGTTTAAAAATACTCAAAGCTGAAACCACAGTGTTTAGAGCAACATTTAACTGTCCTCAATGTTGCAAACCACACCCCCCAAGTGGGGGTTATGGGAAAGATTTTTCCATAGATACAGACTTTGATCATCAAAAAGCAAAAAACAGCTCGAAGAAGAAACCCAACCCAAATACTGACAACGCAACTGTATTTGATTTTATAAACTCCACAAAATGACTCAGATGATTCATCTGTCGTTTTGTCATCCTACCTTGATAAGTACGACTGTCTGTGGTCAAGTATGCATTGCAGCATATCGAAACTCCCACTGCTTTATCAACCAAGTATAAACTCATGATTTTATCACAAGTATTTAAAGACACTGAAATCACGTTCACATTGTCTTAAAATTAATCTGTTATGGAGGTTGAATAACTCCTTTTTACACCACAACATTGTTTAAAAAAGCCTAATTCAAATAAACAGGCATGGTTTTATTTAGCTATTTAACTACACATAGCTATATAGCTATCTTTAAAACTAGCTAGATATAGCTATATAGCTAGCTATATGACTAGTATACTAGAATGATTCACTCATATTTTAAAGGGATGTGTTAGGAGATTTAATAGCTGTTAGTTTAACTAGTAATTCTGTATGACTGCAGTTCCAAATGTAAATCCAAACCATATATATTTAGACATCACCTGTCATACAGGAAAGGTGTTTAGAAAGTAGAGCAGGTTTCATGAGGAAAGTTGTCTTTTTAGACGATTTTAGTCAAAAACACAGTTGTTTTTCACTTTGAACACACAGTTGGAGGCAAAAGTGGACAAAAAGTATCCAAAGTCTGCATCAATCACAATGTTACAGATGAGTTTTTTTGCAGCATCTCTTAAGTGTTTTGAAGTCTCTGCAGTGGCCACTTTGTGTCTGAAAATGCCAAATTTGTATCCACTGTCACAATATCTTATATTCTCTATGTAAAATCAATAATGCATTCAATGATTTATTGGCAGATTTTCATTTAAACAGAACATTTGCAAGAGTAATTAACCTATTTGATTCCATTTTATTTGACAACACTTATTTTGATGTATTTAGCAACATCCAAGCTAAGCATAGAATTAATTTATAAGTTTTGTCGTGTTTTTGGATGATTTTCTGTTAAGGGAGAGGACATAAACAGGCTTTGTCCTTATTATTTTACACACTTGGACAAGTGAAACAAAAACCAACATGCTGTTGATTTTATCACACGGTGAGAGCAGAAACCAGGTAAATTTTAAAGTATTTTTAGCTCTGAACAGCAAAACAATATTTTAGGGTCCAGCTGTATCACTATTGAGTCAGTTATAATTTAAAAATATTAAAAAAACTTTAAGCTAATGCATTAACCACCTAACATTAACTAATATTATACACATGAGGCTATTTCACTGAATGAAGACCCATTTTTGAGGAGTTGAAAATGGGTAAAAGGCTTTCTCATATATAAATATTTTGAATATGCTAACCAGCTTATGTGCAGGAAGAACCTAAAAAACACTAATTATAACCACACAGTAAGAGCAGTCAAATACAAACTTCCTCTTTTCTTCGAGTGTGAACAGCAACAGTAAATGCTTGAATGATTTCTCACAGACCAAAAATGCACACTGCGTTCTAAATTATTATGCAAGTCGTATGTAAGTGGGTAAAAGGTTACTTTTTGTTGTTCTTTTTTAATTAAACTCATGAATGGTATTGTGTCTCAGGGCTCTTTCAATCACTGAAATCAATTTCAGAGACATCTGTGATAATTAGTTTCCCAGGCTTAATGAATAAAAACCTAATTAAAAACAATGTTTAACATAATTAAGCAGACCATCATCCTCAAAGAATATATTAAAAATGACTTTCTGTGGCTGAAAAGTAGGAAATAGTTAAATGTCTTGGACAAAATGTAAAAACCTCCACCATGTGCCAACAAGACAAGAAGGTGCCAGTCATGTCAGAGCTGGTCAGCCCCTTTAAGGTGTCTAAGTGTGCAAATGACCACATTCTTCCATGGTACAAAAAGAAAAACCGTGCATTCTGTCATAAAATCATCTTTATGTATGATGATGCAGCATCTCTTGCTGCAATGAAAACCTCTGCACTACTGGCTGCTGGGTATCAAGAACTCGGGATGGTGTGGAACCAAATGCAGACAAGGAGGACAGCCTGAGTGCAGATGATCTTTATTTATTATCATACAGACAAACGTGATTTACCAAAAAAAATGCCGAACACAGACTAAGGAAACACAGACCAAACACAATGAACCCACAACCAGAACTGAGAAATCACATAACTTAAATACAGATTAAACTAAACAAGACACGGGTGAACCTAATCTAATTAACACAGATGAAACTAATGAACAAGATCAAAACCAAACAGAAACACAAAGAGTAAAACAAGTATACCACAAAATAACAGGAAACCAAGACAACACCCACACAATGTCCAAATCATGACAGCTGGGCGTAAAAGGAGAGAAACTCATGGTGTGGACCCCTCACCTCACCTCAAGCCTATTGAGAACTTTTTCGACCATCGAATATCTGAGGGTGGAAGGCAGTTCACATCCAAACAGCAGATCTGGGAGACTTTTCTGACATCTTGCAAACATATGCAGGCAGAAACTCCAAACATTATTGAAAAAGTTTACCAGATGCAGGAATCCGCTGTGAGAAACATGAGCTCCTACTTCTGCAAATTCAACAAATGACTATTTTCAGTTCTTAAAGCCTGTAAAAGATTTGGAAGCTCTTGAGTGTAATAATGTTGATTTGAATTACACTCCCCACGTCGACAACTTGAAAATGACTGTCGTTTGCATCAACTATTAAGGGAAATCAGAGAAAAATATTATTTGCATAATAATTTGAAACAGTGCGTTAAAAAGATACACAAGACACAAATAAGTCCTAGCTCAATGTGTTATGGGTAAAATATATATATAAACTATTATTTAACTCATTTATTTTTTTAGTTAAATATGTAACAAGCTTCAGTATGCTTAGCTGCATTGGTTGGTTGTTTTGTGCTTTCATATTTCTAATAACTTAAAGCCATGACTCAGGTTGTCATACGATCAAATAAAGAGATAATAACTTAAGTTACCACACTCCTTCCCTCTGTTAATCTCTCCATCTCAGCGTCCTGCTGGCATTTTCCATTTCCTAACATCTCAGGTGCGTTTCAGTCACCTGCTCTGAAGAATGTTTTACATCAAACAGCAAGAGAGTTGCAGGTTATCATTAAGCTTTAAGTAAGCAGAATGCATGAGAGATACTTGTCCATGTTTCTTTATTACAATGAGCTAGGTGTGGCTGCGTAAACTCTTCAAGTCAAACCAGACAATGATTGGTTTGCCAATGATGTTGGCATTAATCTCACCCCCCACCCCACACACACACATACACACCTCCAACTCATCACCCAATTGTTACAATAAAAATTATACCTAATAAGCACATTGTGGTGCAACAAAGGGACAAGGTTTTAGCTAATAAAAACAGAGCAAGATAACTATATAAGCTAAAGTTAGTGCACAATAGTTTTTCTTCTTTTCTTTCATCCAATAAAGTTCTTCAAAAAACGCAAACAATTCAACAAGCAGGCTTACTGCACCATCTCAGTTCAGAGGTAGAAGCTTCAATATAAGGGAAGCTCTGTCTGAGGAGTAGGAAGCAAAAACATAAAAGACTGGGAGACAAACAACAAAGGAGATAGATAGTGGAGCAGTGATGTTGCCTGGTACCATCACAGCAGAGAAACCGGAGTCATCCTCCACTGGCACAGCAGAGAAGGGGGATAAATGAATATGATAAGAGTGAGTTGGACATATTTTGAAAGATGTGGAGGATGCATTGGTTTACAAAATTTTTTGCATCATCTCCAACCAGTCAGTCCATTTGGATAATTTCCAACCAGTCTGTCTATTTGCAACATCTAAAGTGAATAAAGTAAGATCTTAAATCTCCTAAAACACTTTTATTCATACAATTTTCTATACCGCTTCATCCAACTCAGGATCACAGAGAACCAATTAGCAAGTGAGTGGTCGCCAGTCCATCACAGGGTCAACACAGAGAGACAACCACTCACACTTCCACTTACTTCTAGGGACAATTTAGAGTGAACAATCAACCTTATAATCAACCTTTATGCGATGACAACAAGCTGGAGTACCCAAAGACAACCCACGCCAACACGGAGAGAACATGCAAACTGTACTGGGCCACTGTTCAAATCTCCTGCCAGCCGAGGCTTGAATCAGTGACCTTCTTGCTGTGAGGCCACAGTGCTAACCACTACTGCGCCGTGCAGCCCTACAAAGACTTCATAATTTAATTTATATAAGGGAAAAGTCAGGACAGGCCTGCAATAAACCTCGCCGCCTTCAGTCTATCTCTCTCTCTTTGTATATATATATATATATATATATATATATATATATATATATATATATTGCAGACACTTTTGGACCACTTTTGGACCCTTTTGGACAGCATTACTTGGTATATGAGTACAGTATAGTTTCATATAAACTGCATTACCAGCTGATCTAAAATAAGCCTTTATTGAATCTATAGTTATTATCGTAGTCTAGATTGGTAAACATAATTCAAATCTGAATAATCTTAGTTTTACAGTGGTGCACTGTTCCCCCTACCTGTATATTAGGAGGTCACCCTGCACTCCCAAGAGGGTCATGTAACGTTTAATGAACAATACGTCATCCCTCACAACCCAAATGGGCATAATTTTTTCCTCATGAAATTTTATTATTAAGCATTTTATCACTGGTGATAGGGAGAATGTGGAAAGAAAAGGTGGAAGGACTGAGTGTTAGGGCAAAGGTTGGCTTATTACCGCCTTTACGTACAGTGATGAGTAAGCGGATCTGATCGCAGTTGGTTTGTGGATTTGAAATGTTGCGATTAAAAGGGTCTGACAGGCACATGCAGAAGAGCTACTTAATAAATAAAAGGATAAGCATTATCTATTCCCATGAAAGTCTGCAATTAATAAATATTTAGACTTAATCTACTATTTTTCCCCACTGTGTGTCAAACCTGCATTTAGGTTCAACAACAAGTTAATTCCAGTTACTTGTGAATCAGGATGAAAGCAACATAGGCTAATTATTATGAGTTGGTCTAAATTAAATTTTTCTGTAAAGTGCCTGATTTTACATTGTTGTTAAGTGGAGTAATACAAATAAAGCTACATTGAACTGAAGTTGCTTTCTTGGATTTCAAGGCAGCAGCTGCACAGGCGACCTTACTGATACCGTAAAAACCTTCATAAATCTTCCGGTATCTACTTACAAAAGGAACAAGATTGGTTAGTCTGGAATCCTGAGTTGAGGTCAGGCTCTTTTTTATGTCTATCAAGATAAGAGGGCTTTGTACAAATGACACAAGCAACACTCAAACCTAAGAAACCATAACGTTTGGTCTAGTAAAGTAAATATCTCATATTTTATTCTGCCAGTGTATGATTTGTGGTGATGTTGTCTTAAGTTATGCACGCCGAATGCTGGCTTCAGTTTGTGTTTAGAGCCAACAATAGATTTGTCGGCTCTGAACTACTTGTAGCCTGTTGTTTCTTTTGTTGCATCTATCAAAAGCACAACACAAAACAGAAAATAGGACAGGAAAGGAAGCAGAAAGATGACACCCAAAGAGCTGTTACCTGAACATGTGACATCCCTTAGCATGATTTGCAGTGTGTCCTTAAAACATTGGATACAAATGGACACATGACGGATAAGAGAAGTGTAAGGTCTTCAAAAAGCTATTTATAGCATAGCATAAGGAACTGAATATGAGGTCTTAATGAAATAGGAACAAATCCAGCAAAGGCCTGACACATGACTGAGATGCATCTGAATTTCAGCTGATCCATCTACTGCTGGCCAAAGCCTCATCAGAAATGGTTTTCAGGGAATGATAGATATAAAAAAGGCGTACTTAAGGAAGGGATATAGACAAAAAACATTGCCACATGAATACCAGCAGCAACAGGGCTGATGGAAAGATCCCTCCCAGACTTCAAACCCAAATATCACATTACGGAAGTGAGAATCATCTGCACAGAGAACAAAGGCAGAAAACATCTTTAAATAATAATTACTACACTGTTCATAGAAGAAGACCTTTTCCCACCACTTGTATTGGGAAAACACCAGTATGTTGCAAACAGTGGCCAAAGACATGTATGCAGAAATGAACAATTTTAATAATGAAGTCAATACCAATGAGAGGAGAAGCAGCACTTTTGGAAATATTTACAGTATGAAAGCTGGAATACAAATCTTAGAACCCCCACCCCATCAATCATAAATGAATAAACCATCCAGGGGATGAAGAAAGGAAAAGATAAGTGGCAGATTGTGGATAAAAGACAATATTTCATGAAAATGTCAATTATAAAAAGGAACGTTTCTGTATTGTATATGAGACTGCCAACTTATTGAGCTGTTCTGGGATGAAGAATAATCGCTTAAGTCCAACAGTCCCTGCTGACAGACTGTTTCTGTGTTTGTTAGGGGCTACATCTCAAATACTGAACTCTTTGTGTTATTATGGCTGGTCAAAATACAGTTTCCAGGTTTATGTTAAGACACTGCAAATCAGACCCACTCCTGAACTTGGACTGGACAAATGCCATGATGGAGATGGCATCTAATGAATTTACATTGCAGAGACTCAAAGACTGCAGGGGCGACAAGGAGGATGAGGAGAGATTGGACCTCCTCTGGACCAGCACTGGATCGTCTTTTATATCATAAATCAGTTGTCATATGGATTACAGAATATTTTAGCATTGTGGACTACATCCTCACTCATCCTTATTCGTATTATTCTGCTCATGTGGCTTATTATTCTACACTGTAGCAAACTCTCATGCATTTGTCAATAACCTTTTTCTAACAGACCAAACATCATGTATGTCTGCTTATTAGTTCTAATAATCTTTCTACTTAATGACCCAATAAAAATGTAAATGCAAACAAGAAAACATACATGAAAGAGCTTTGGAAAGCCCTTCAAGAAGTTTGGAGAATACTTTTTAAAGAAATGATAGAAAACCTGAAGTGTGTTGAAAATGTAAGCTACTCAGGCAACATGTGGTTTTTTTCAGTTTGTCAGGATTTGAACAAAAATAAAATCTGTTTTTCCAAATTTATACATTAGCAGGTTTGATTAAATCAGAGCAAAGATATAATATTTTCCCAGAAAAACATATAAGACGGTTGCAGAGTAGTGTTTATATCACTGCTACAAAGTGTTTTACTAGAAATAAAACCAGGCTAAACTGACGATAAATCTGACCTACCTGAACATCAGCTGCAGCTTGCTTGTTTGTTACCTGCTTTGTCTCGGAGTGATCATAACATGACCAACAAGCCAGGAGGTGTGCAACTGATGTGAATTCCTCAACAGATGAGGGTTTCACTTCTTCACCATCTGAACAGATTTTACAGTCAGAAAATGAAGAAGTGCAAATAAAACCAGCTGTCGTAGATCCTCGTTATTTTCATTACAAGCTTTGCTTTAATAACTTATCAAGACCCTCACTTATGCATCCTGTTCATGACCCTCAGTCACATAAAACAGCAGCTAATGAAGGTGTAAAACCTGGATTAAGCTGCATTCTGGTGGTAAAAGTGCATGTGAGGGTGCATGTGAGGGTGTGTCTGCAGCAGTTATCTAGTCTAGGACGCATGTGGAAAGAACAGGGTTGAAGTTCAGTAACACTGTGGAGAGTTCGATAACACTGAAAAGGTTGTAACCTCTGAAAACTCTTATACACACATGTGGCACAATTTTACAGATCATCTCATTGAAAACGGGTCATTTAGGAAAAAAAAACCTTAACTGATCATCAGGGACCATTTTGTTTTGCTTTATGACAGAGGGACTGATTCTGCATTAGTTTATCAGGGATCAGAACCTTTTAAATGACATAACACTAATTCATTTCTCAGCCTCTGTTCATCAGATATAACAAAGATAACTGCATCCACAGGAGCACCCAGCAAGTCAAGAATGAATACCCATATCAGTTAGCTAATCAACTGCATTACACATATATGTACACACACCCCTGTGCCTGGTCTTTGTATTAACACATAACAGCAATTATCCACATCGGATACTCCTCACCACTGTTGAATTAGTGCAGCAGGATTAGAATAAAGGAGACCTAACCCTGTTTCCTTAGGTAAGGTGTGGGGACACGCTGAGCCAAAGCTAAGGGCTTTTCCCTGCTTTCTTGCCTTTATAACGTAGTGTTTAATACAAATACAATTTATGAGTTGGAAACTCATTTCAGTTTTTCCAGTCATACAAAATCTCCTTTCATTAGGACATAGATAGAGATCATTGTCTCAGTTAGGATAAACAATTTAGCTCATCAAAATATCCAAAATATGCAAAAAAGGGATAGACAAACATCTTTGGTTAAAGGTATAGTAGCCAAGGACTGAGGTGGAGGTTTCTGATGTGTTATAGATTCCCTATATGATATCTAATGTTTTAACTATTAGCATTATTTGTACAGACTGTACTTTGTGTTATGCAGACATGAGCAGCTTCCTGACTTATCTCTGTTTTTCTTCATTTTCTATTTATTAAGGCTTTAATAATCCAACTAAAACATGTAACATTAGGTGAATTATAAAACTTTCTTTTGACTATATAGTTAATAGCAATTTAAACCTGGAGAAATTATGCTATTTTTCTATATTTGTCTGAAGAAAAATGACATAATAATAATTAATAACATCCTATTTCTGGGACAGCTTCAGAGCTATTCAGACGGACAAAACCAATATGAGGATAAGAGAGGAGGTGATTACATTTTCTAATGATTAGGTTTTTATTTTTATGCAAAAATAATTTCAATGTATATTAATTATATGGAATCATATAGATAAAAATGCCAGAGGAAGACAACCCTTATTCCTGAAAGAGGAAACCTGGACTTTCCCCTTGTCCCCACTGCCATGTCCTACTGTGTTTTACAGCAGCAGAGCCATAATAACATAATAACATTAACCACTACTATAATTTTAAGTCCTGAAACAAAATAAGTTATTTGCTTGTGTGACTGATCTGTAAACTACACATTATTAGAAAATAGAGCTGGATTCACACCAGATTTGTGCGCTCATCTTTCTGGCAGGTTTCTTTTGACAGGAATTGATCACATTGATAAAAATCACATGTTGTCTATTTTTAGATGAGCACTTCTCATTCACTGTTTTTGGTGATTAATAAATCTTAGTTTGACTGAGCATAATGCTGATAGTCAGATGTAATAAAAATAACACCTTATGCACATTTAAAGGATAATTTCTTTTCTAGGTTTAAAGTACAAAATAAATCTGTTGCAAGTTCTGAAATTCTGTTTCCTTTCAAAGATTAACATTGCACATATTTGGAGATTTACATAAACAAATCACATTACATCATGGTTATATTTTTGCTCTCTGGTTTGTTTTTTTTGTATGTCTGTTTTGTTTTGGAGTGGTTTTCTGTTTTGTTTTGTTGTTTTTACGAAAAATCCATGTAGAAACTCACCACATTAAAATCCAGACAATTTTTCTGGACAACCTCAGTTGTCAGATTATGTGGCTAAAATGACATAAAATGAACTTATAAATTGATATAGCACCATAAAGACAAAAGATACAGAATTTATTCCTAACAGTACTTTGTAGAAATAACACACAGACTGACACTGAGCTAACCTTTTCTCATCTGCATGTCATTCTCTCAAGAAAAAATAGTGGCACTGAAACAAACACACAACAGAAGTTATTTACACATTTACACTTCTCTCCTGGCATTTCTTGCTATTTATGCTATCACATACCTACTATCTTCACAAAACCTACTCCAAGTCAGCACTGTGGCTGCTTCTGACTGGACAGTATTGTCAAAATAAGCAATCTGATTGGTCAAAGGTGTGTCAGGAAGTAGATTTGTGATAGTTTCCGTGTCGAAATAGCAATATCTTAGCAACATAAGTGATCTTGTGATAAACGATTGCGTTATCATGGATCCATCATTGTAGATTCATCATATAGATGCGGCTGGTTTTTGGCAGGGGCAAGACGGGGTAAATCAAAGCTGCAGAAAAAAAGCACAAACTTCCTAAAATCTCTCTCCCCTTAGCTCCGAGATGTGTGCTGGCTGAAAAGGATGAACTGGAGTGGCCCGCAAGTGGCTTGCCAGATTATGTTGATAAAAACTGAGTGTGACTCTGAATAAAATGAATAAATGTTGAAGGTAGATTGTATAAAAACCTGAAAACCTCCATAGCTCACATAAAGGGTAACAATTGAACACAATTTCTTAGAGACTGTTGACAACATTAGGAATAGTACTCACCCACCAGAAACCTGATGGAATTGATGTGTTCATTTCTATATTTAATGAAGCAATGGTGCATTTAATGAATTATTCAGTGAGGTATTTTTGAATTTCACATGTGGAACTTTCCTCCTGTCATAGTGCATTGCTTTAAACATAATATTAAGTGTTCGGGAAGTCATTTTGGAGCAGTACCTAACATCTACATCTCTGAGGCCTGGTTGGTTGTAGGTGGTGAATTGATCATTAAGCCAAACTGAGCCATCCTCAGTAATTCTTTCTGTAAAGCTTAAAATGAAGCTTTTCAAAAGAAAAAAAACTTAAATACTTGTAAAAGAAAGGCAAGCCTGTCAAAGACAAAAGAGTCTGGGATTGGATTTAAAAAGGATTAAGGTTTATTAAAAATGAAAGACAAAGAAAAAAATACAGAGTTGCAACTATGGAGAAGGTTGGACAGCGATCTGTTCATGTCAGAAGTCTGTAAGCTTCTGCCTGTGTACCCAAGAGACATGAGTTTAAAGATGGCACATTTATTAAAGACGTAACATAATGTAAATCATGTGGCTCAATAATATTAATAATATTAATTTTATTCACTTTACCAGCCCGAGAAATTGGACCATCTATCTTGCAACAATCTTGCTGTAAACAACTCTGGCAACATATTATTTGCAAAATATAAATACTGTTGTTGTGAAACGGGGGAATGATAGAGACTAATACTGATCCTGTCTGACTGGGTTTCCACTTTCAGTCTGTTCAAAACCTTTGCAGCTACATCCAGCTCAAGTCAGAGTTACTTAACAAGAAGGACACAACCAAAGGGTGAGGGTTGGACAGGGTGAGTGGGTCTGAGAGGTGACACAAGCTCAGCTGCCAAACCAAATGAACTGGTCAAACCTGCAGGAACAGGACTCCAGATTCCAGCCTGGCTGTGTTTTCTGCCCATCTATCTGTATGTGTTTGTGTGTGAACGAATCAGAGGCTTTATTTAGCATTTCACATGTGCAGAGTGTCATATTACAATATACAGGATAACTGGTGAGATAAATGGTTTACAAACATGCGGTCTCACGCTGTGCTTGTGTTTTTAGTTTCCAACTGAATGAAAACTCCTACACAGCAGAATTTACATTGAAGTAAACTTAAACAATAACTTTGTAATGTGAAGCCAAAATTAACAGTCACTGTTTTTAACAAAGAGACAGCAACATCATAAGTCCAAATCCAACATGGACACAGACACAATTTCTAACTGTGTTGGATATGAAATGATCCCCCATTAGCCCCCAATGCAGAGGATCCCCCATGAAAAAAACATGGAATTAATAAAGTTTAAAAAGTTACATATAATAGTTTCGCCTAAAGGAGATTATACTAAGTCAAAAAAGTAAGAAACTTTTAAGGTATTTTAAAAATAAAATTGAAAATAATATTCTTTTTTTTTTAGAAACAAGCTTTCATTAATAACTAAATAACAATGATTAATTACCTTTGCATCAATAGGTAATCAGAGGATGATGATGATGTAAATCCTACCTTTTTTATAATGCTGCACAATATATCAGAAATATCTTTTTAAGTACAATTTTGGTCACACAAAGTCATGCTCAAGTGTCTAAAAGAGGACTGTGTGACGCTCAGTCTAGCGATCTCAAACTCTGGTCTTCCAGGATCACAATCCTGCAGCATCATGCGGTTTCCTGTTCCAACACACCTCATTCAAATAAATGCAACCTACAGTTTGTGATCAAGTGCTACACAATGACAAATTCATTTGACTTACAAGCATTGAAGCAGGAAAATATCCAAACGTTGCAGGGTCTGAGATCCCTGACTAGGAGGAAATTTAACTTGTTTGCATGCTCTTCACTAGTTAGCATTTACAGGTGCAGAACTGCAGTGTAGTCTTTGTTAATCCAGACAAGATTAGCGCCACATATTGGACCACTGCCCAAGAAAGTTCAAGTGATATTGAAATTACAGTATTCACCAATTATATTGCATGTGCATGTTTTGTTTATATCGTTAAGTCTGTTTTTCAGACTACTGGGTCCTGATTAGTTCTGTGGTGCAGAAAACTTAGGCAATGAATTTAACAATGAAACGGGACTTCAATAGAATATATGTGGGTGTGACATGTTATATGTATCAATTTAAGAGTTATTTTTATAGTGTGTAAGCCAAATGAACAATAAAATTAAACACATTTTTACACAGAGGTAAGAAGAAGAAACACAAGAGTGTTAAAAAATGAAGGAATTAAGGAATTCAGTGCTACTTAGACCTAGAAAAAAAATGAAAAATCTGCATCTGTTTCTCGTGAAGTATCAGGCTGGAAAGTAACTGCCCTACAAACAACATGCCTACATAACTTGGGGAGTGCAGAAACAATAATATTTTGCTGTAAAATGTTAGTAGTTTCATGCAGTTCAACACATGATTCAGAGCGAACAAAAGGAGTCATTTATGAAGTCAATATTTTCTCCTTGCAGTAACTAAAAGCTTAAATAATATGAGATCTCAAGGACCATTAACCCATCATTAGTTATATAAAAATATACATTTATAAAATATATTATTACTTATTATTATTATTATTATTAAATATATTCTAAATATTATATTACTTATTTTTTATTTCCTCGCTAATATATCTTGGGTGTACATTTTCACTCCCAATTAAAACAATCCCATATAATTTCCAGTCAATGCCTCAGCAGCCGGAGACGATCCCACATGTGGGCAAATCAACATCAACAAGCTGAATTAATCTATAAGTGTTGAATGATACACAAAGAAATTAAAGTAATTTAAAAAATACCCCTAAAGCAACAGAAATGCAGCATGTAAATCACAAGAGGAGAGTAGGCCCCACAAGCTGATATGTCTGAACTAACACTAACAGCAGTGAATGCTGGGATTCCAGATTTTTCAGTGGATTTTCAGGTACCGGAGATACAGTAAAAAAAAAAAAAAAAAAGGCATTAGTCTGCAACTGTGACCACATATACAATCAGTGTGTAATATAATATGGTGTAGCTGCATATCGGGCCAGTGCAGAGCAAATGGGAGGAGCTGGTTCCAGCAGTGCACACATTTACTGGGCTTGCACTCTCAGCTGTGCTTTCAGCCAGCCATTCAAGTGTTTTGGTTCTCAAGTCTCGCAAGCAGTTGGTTTGTGCAGCAAATATTTGTTTAATAACACAATTACAAGCATTGCAATGCTCTGAATCCATCAGGCTGCTTTTTATTCCAACATCCTCCTCCTCCTCCCTTCTCTGGGTGTGTCAGGAAGCGTCTTGAGCTCCTTACAACACTTCACTTTTCTGCAACAACACACCTTCGAGCGTATTCATGTGTGTGTGCTATGAGCCAACCTGTGGCATCCAACATTGTTGTACACACACACAAAAAGATGAAAACAACATTCTTAAATCCACTAAGATAGACATGGATAATGCAATACAGGACACTATCATTAATTAAATATCTTTTCTTTTTTAAAAAATGTCACAATTAAATGTTAATTTCCCTACTTATTCATCTAAAAAATTAAGATTTAGCCAGTTTACCGATTCCTTTGGCGCTACCAATTATATTTTCAACAATTTTCCAGGAGTAGTGTAAAATTCTGTGGGGTATATTGTGATCCATAGTGTATCCTTTGTGATCTAAAGTTTTCCAGGCATTTATATTGTGTCCAGGAAGTTTGCAATCCAGCCACGAAACGCAGTGTTTAATTAAAGACTCTCTGTGGTAGATCTAACACGACGGATCCATAATTACACAATTCTTTTTTTACATTTTCATAATAAAAACAAAGTTTGCAGTCACTCCTGTCTTGCTATGAAACCTCTAGTTTGACTCACAAAAGGTGATAAAGCCATTTAACAGTCAAACTTATGGCAATGAGATGCAGCTGAAACTCAACAAGCGAGCAGGAAGTTTCAAAATAATGGTCCTGTATGCAACTGAGTTGGTTTTGTGAAAATAGCAGGTAAATAATCTTCTCCTTAAAGCCAAGATGTGAGACAATGATGTTAGGTTATTGTTGATCTGCGTGTTATTTTTACGCAGTACTGTCAGCAATATATTCAGTTTTATTTAGTTTTTAGTTTTCAGCAGTTGGTCTTTATGGTGTTATATCTGTTCATACATGGATTTTACATCATTTCAGCCTCATAACCTCACAACTGAGGCTGTGCTGAATATATGTGTTGAGAAGAACTGAAAGCGTTTCAACTTATATGTGTAATTTTACATTAAAAAAGCACAGGTGGGCCAATAGCTAAAGTTTTAAATAGATTAAATAATCAAATAGTGGGGGGGGAGGGGGGGGGGGGGGGGGGGGGGGGGGGGGGGGGGGGGGGGGGGGGGGGGGGGGGGG
>JBAMHX010000011.1:4104252-4138696 GCA_037177515.1 Pseudomugil tenellus
GAATAATCTTGTCTTTGTGGTGTATTCATTTAAATATGGGTTAGAAAAGGTTTGCAAGTCATTCTATTCTAATTTTATTGACATTTTAAACTTTTTCCCAACTTTACTGGAATTGAATTTTGTAGTTCCAGAGATATAGACAAAAATCATTTCCTTTTGTACGTTTTTGTATGAAACTAAACATGTATGACGCTGATGAGGTTGCAACCAATGCAAACAATCCAAAATATTATAAAATGAACTCAAACAAATGTTTCTTTATGAAAAAAGAAACTATAATACAGAATAGTTAGGAGGCCAATGTGATTTGATTTAAATTAAAACCAAAGTAAATTTCTCAATTAACTTCTGATAAACTTAAATAAAGGTGCAATTTCATTTCAAACCATTTACTAATACTATCTCAATCCCAATACAATTCAGATAATCATGAATCAGATGATCATACATCTCTTTTTTTCATCTTATTCAGCCAAGTCAAAAGAGGAAAAAGGCTCTTTGCCATTGCTACTATAACATCATTGGTTTGTCATTCTGGTGGTTGTTCAATAGTTTCCGCTTTGTGCCAAACTTATCAACAATTATTGAATCAATGACCATTAAATTAGGAACAGCAGTCTATTATGAAAAGATTTGGGTGATCTCAGGACAATGTCCCATAGCTAACATCTGATTCCTGGAGAGGCTACAAATGAAGCAAAACCACATTTCAGTCAATAATTATTTTCATTTTTTATCTTTTTATTTTAAACTAGTCCAGACCAGAGTCCAGACTAAAAATGGTGAAGCAGCATTTAGCTGTTATGCTGCGAACAAGTGGAACAAACTGCCAGTAGAAATAAAACTTTCATCAAATGTAGAAATGTTTAAATCCAGGTTAAAAACTTATATTTTCTCTTCCTGCTACAAATAAAGTCTGCACGGTAACTTTTTAATTGTGTTCTTCTTAATGATTTTAATTTAATTTATTATTTTATTATGATTCTTGCTCTGTTTTTATTCTTTTTTTTATTTCTTTTTCTACATCTGTAATGCTTTTAATGTTTTTATGTAAAGCACTTTGAACTGTTGTGCACATGAAAAGTGCTATACAAATAAACTTGCCTTGCCTTAAATGAATACATGACAGATCTGAATTCAATTCTCTTTAAGGGCATTTATGGAGTTAGAAGGGTAAAACTGTCAGTGAAAAGAGGAAACACATACTTAAAGAATGATGGCCAGAGGAAACATACATTCTCATTTGTCGCATTAATCGAATCAATCTTCTGGATTCAGTGTCCTCTGTCTGTTCTTGTTGTCTCGTCTTGGGGTCAGGGTGCTGTCCCAAACCTTGTGAAGGAGGAACACAACCCTTGTGTTTCCCATTCCTTTTTTGGTAACAGTTCTTCTCCACTACATCAGGAAATCCATTTTACTAAATCAGTTTTGACAACATGACCCACAGAAATATTTGCACATTAAGTTAAAGAGGGATGAAGTTATAACACAGCAAAGAACCACAGAAAAATGCTTCAAGCAGTTCAGAGCTTCCTACTGAATATGATCACAAGATTCAATCAAATTACTAAAAAAGTAATCTATAGAAGATATTCTGGCTTTGAAGTATCATTCATAAATTAAAAGACCTGTCACTGCTGAAAGTGCAGTCTGTTCTCCTGGCTTTTTTAAACAAGAATAAAAACAGACAGACTGGCTTATTGCTGGCCACGACAAATCGTTGCCGCCAACATCTGAGGTGCTGGCACAAAGCTCTACCTGCTGTTTTTCCATTCTGGTGTAAGAAACTTGTAAGCTCTCTCTAAAAAGCACCTTGTTACAGCCCTTTACAGGAATTTACTGAGGCAAGAGCTCAGCTGTCATCTGTACTAGAGAGAAATTACTCTATAGTTGATATACTAACCACTATTAAATCAAGAAAAAAACATTCAGTTGACATTATAATAAATATTTTTTCATAGGTAAATTCTCACTATTAAACATTGACACAATAACATTCAGCATTTTTACAGAATCTGCTTCAATCTGTAGTTTAAAGCCACCTGTAATCATCATAACGATGTCAGCTATAATCATAGGACAACACGGTAAGTGACATTTTTAAAAAAGGCCTATGTTATTGAAAGCGACAGCTAGGGTCATATTCGCAAACGCCCCCAATCCTCCAATTCCCCAAATCTTGTAAAGACACAATACAATAATCTAAAGACACAAATGTTCAGTCACAAAGCTCCATCTGGTGTTGAAACTTTGAATCAGCCCGGTATGACATCAGAACAGGATACATCGTGAGGTCATGACCTTTTATTTTTACTTGATTTGAGGTCCATTTGACAAATAGTTTCAGAGATATAGCCAAAAATCTGATTTTCTGTGAATATAGTGCTACCTGGTGAAGAAACCATAAATCTGAGAATTGTTAAATTTGATACAGGCTGTTCCTGAGGTCATGACCTTTCATTTGCACTTGATTTGAGGTCAATTAAAAAATAGTTCCAGTGATAAAGCCAAAAATCTGATTTTTGCGAATATAGTGCCACCTGGTAGGAAACCATAAATGCAATAATCGTGAAATTAGATTCAGGTCGTCCTCTTGGGGATCTAAACAGGCACACTGAGTATCAAAATCCATCTGTGAAAACTGCTTGAGTTATCGTGCTCTCATGAAGGAAATCCATGATTGCCGTTAAATGATGCTATAGAAATAAAACTTTACTGAAGTGAATTAAAGTGATAACTGCTACATCAGAAGCTATAATCTTTATAATAAAGCAAGCAAAAATATTATAAAAAGGGAATTATTATATATTATTCTAATAATTTTGCACCTGGATTTTGTCAAAGAAAACAAAGAAAATAGATTTTTGTATTTTGTTATGATGTATTTATGTGCTAACTACAACATTATAGAGAAAACATGCATCAAAAATCAAGATTTACCATCAATGAGTCAAAGAAATTAATATTAAGCACTCATTTTGCAAAAGCAGATTGTATTAAAACGATCAGTGTGAAACATCTTCAGTAACACAAGTACAGGATTTGTATCTGGCACAACTTGTGTTTTAACTCTTACAAGGTAAATTTCTAGCCTCTCTTGCATTTCACAAAGCTCCACTGCAGAGAGCGAGCAGCACAGTAGTAGACCCATGTTGCTGATTCCAGTTCAGTATTGATGTTCTGTCACCCCAAGGGAGCACTTATAGTGAGAAGAGACAGAAGTCAGCATTTGGAGAGCATCAGCCAATGAGAAAACACTAAAAGCATGAAAAAGATGCAATGAAATTTGCAAGCTCATTATACAAAATGTAAAGACATTCTTTATATCAGAAGCAGTGAATTAATAGCAATTAGAGATTAGCTTCTGTGTGACTCCTGAACTCTCTAGGGACCCACACCTCCATCATCTCACATTAGCTGCTGTCCTGCAGCTAAGACAATGAAAGATCTGGTGACATGTGACACATCAGGGGCCATCTAAGTGGATTATAATCTTCAAGCATAGACCAGTAAACTGCCTGCTCCACCTTCTCTTAATTATAAAATAATTAAAATGTGCATATATTGCTTTTAATGATCTACCCATCCCCTATCCTGCGGTGTCACGACCACAGTATGGTTGGACAGGCTGTGAGTCAGATCCATGGACTGACAGCAGAAGCAGTGCTAAGATTCTGACCTCCAAACATCATTGGTCAGCAAACTGGGGAGGGGGGGATATACTGCAGTATTTTTTTCTGCAGAGAGCAGAGAGAACATGCTACATTGTTACTGCCTGCAGCTGTAGTTTGTGCATCACCATTTTCTTTTTAAAACATCTCACCATCTCCATTAGCGTAGCTTTCTGTACAAGAAGCCAAGATTATTTTATACCCGTTTGAGAAGATCAAGCTAAAACATTTTTCAACTGCCATTACTCCTGTGATCATCCAGCCCATCCTGCAGTTTTTGGATTGTTTACATAGAGCAAACCAAGTGAACTAAAATCTCACACTGCTATGAGATGAATGTTCAAACCACACAGCAGCAGCACTGTCACTGTTTACCTGGGCACATTTCCCCTGTCAGTGTGCTGTGAGGATTTGAACACACTGATATGGAAGTTTCTGTTCGAGTTAATGTAGATGATTATATAACACAGGATAGCACACTATATATAGCCATTAATAGAGGGTAAGCTCACCTTTTGTTTCAAGGCATTCCAACAGTCCAGAACTCCAGGCTGCAAATGAGGGAGAGGAGATTTAAACAAGCCAGTAAGATGAAGAATGTGGCACACACCCTCCCATTGCCTCCATCCAGTTATCCCTTTTGCATGAGTGCATTCAATCACATACACACATTACATGCACCAGCTATTGTATGTAAAACGTGCTACTTACTCAGTCAGTACAGATGGTTTCGTCTCACTCCTCCCTCATTTAAGTTATCTCTCTTGTGGGAATCTGCCCTCCACTTGATTTCTGTCAGCTTTCATGCTTTCGTTTGTCTCCTTCTCCCCCTGAGCTTGTAGCAGTGCACCTCATGATTTAGCCTGTCTTGTGGCAGAAATGAGTTGCAACATTTCCCCACTGCATCAACTTCCTCCTCGTGCTTTTTAATCTCAACTCATTTCAATACAAGTATTCTCCCTGAAACCCACTGCATCTTATCTTTCTTTTTGTTCACATTATTAGCTGAAGCCTACAGCCACTTTGCTGACCATGCAAGCTGTCCCCAGTTTTAACAGATCTTCAGCAGTCCAGCCATTGGCACAAAGCCCTGTAAGCTGCCTCAGCTTAACAGTGGTGTAAACCAATCAGGTGGCCTAAAGTCTATTCCAAGAAGAACCTGTTTTAGTAATCTGACGGGAGGATAACATTGAAGAAAAGAGGAGATAAAAAGATGTTTTGTATTACTTGTATATATACTGTACTGAATTACACTAAATGGGGAGAATGTAATGTGTTTTTCTTCTGTAATAGTAAATGAACAGAACAGTAGTGTGACGTCCCTTATTAATCCACTACAGAGACAAATCAGATAATCTGAGTCCTCTGTGATAAATCTCTGCCTGATTATTATAGCAGATGAGCAGGTGTGAAAAGCAAATGTAAAACCGGGGAAAAAAATATTTAAAATGTGACAGAGGGGCATACAGGAAGTATGCATTCAATAACAGACCTGATTATAAAGTACATTAACAACTATTAGGAATGTGACTTGCATAGTAAGTCTGTCACTAAACCTGGATGTCAATCAAGATATATAAATAAATACTATACATATCTATATATACATCAATATGTATATCCATATATATGCTAAAATTTGTAACAGGTTAGACTAAAATGAATGCATCAGAAAGTTTTTATGAAGCTTTCATGAAGCAAGGGGAAATAAAGCGCTCACCCCAACCATGAAATGAAAAAACGTTTTGATCTATTGTGTTTCATATTTACTCTGATTCATTTAGCACCAGTGACAGATCAGTTTTGCTCTTCCATTAGAGCTGACCTTTCAAAATGGATTTCCCAATATGGTTATCTTTAGATTTATTGGTATTTGAACTGTCCCACTAATGCACTTGCTTTACACCTAAAACTGCAAGGACACCAATATAGAGTAGAATAAATATCCACTTCCCATAATTTATTTGCAATGTTTAACTATAGGTGAACCAGATGACAGCAGAAGGATGCTTAAAAAGCAAGATGATAAAGTAGATTCAACTATGGATTACTGTTTTACTTTTTCATACATAAAAAGGTATTTATATGTGTCATGCGAAGAGTATAAACACAGAAACAAGAGCTTGACCTATGGTTTTATGGTTGATGTTTAGGATTGTATCTATCTTTTTTTGTGGTAAAACCCCAGCACAAAGAAATACACTGTGGCTGCCAGGAGGATGTCTCTAAGAGAGATCATGCTTCAGTGTAGCATTCTGGAGATATGCGTTCAGTGGGACAATAATAATGTTTGTCTGCCCTCTTGTGGTTATAGTGTAGAACTGCAATAGTAATGCTTTCACTCGGTTATCTTTTCTTCGGTAATTTGAATAAATAAAGTTGAAAATGTAAAATGCAATGAATAAAATGTAAAACGCATACAACTAATAATAAAAGTAAAGTTTACTTAATAATCAAAATTTAAAAATAAAAAAACTCCTACATTAGTGTAAGTATTTGGATTGGTTTTCACCAAGTGGATGAAAGGCCAAAATTCTTTTGCCAACATAATTTACTCTTGTTTATGTTTTATCTCAGAATAGGCCTACATGTTATAAGTGAATAAAAATATGACACAAAAAACTGACTAAGACAAAAATTAAACTAAAAGATACAGAGATTAAAGGTGAGAGCTATCTTGAATTTTATTTATTTGTTTAATATCTGCAAGAGAAGAAAGTAGTACACTCAAAATGAATTCCCCAGGTATGTAAAAATAAGAGAAATGTTTCTTATATTCTTGCAATATTCACGCAGAGCAAGTTGACTTTAAAGTGTGTATGAGCTACACTCTAATTTTTTTTTATTTGCTCTCCTGAGTTGTCAAACTTTTTCTCCAACATTAAGTTCCTCGAGTAACAGAGTGAATACGCTTATTAAAGAAAAGTATTCGAAATTAAGAAAAAGACGTTGAAGTGATTTACTCGTCCGACCACTGAGCCAAAGTAAAATTTCCTAGATGGTGCAGATCCTGTCCGCTTGGCCACGTGGAGGCAAAGCATGCACATGGATATTATTATTATTATTGTTATTATTATTATTATTATTATTATTATTATTATTATTATTATTATTATTATTATTATTATTATTATTATTTGCTTTACACGATCGTCTGAGTTGGAGGATTTTAGGACTTCGTTCATATCCCATCACCCTTTACACTGTAAACAGGAAACAACCCTGCAGCGCTGACAGACATACAGACGTAGATGGGCGCAGAAGTGAAACCGGACTGACGGGTTTCATCGTTTCCTTATTTTGTAGGACTCACTTCTTCAGAGACTCCGGTTCTGACTCTTCTCTGTATTTAAAGAAACTGCGATGAAAGAATCCAGTGTTCATGATTTGACTCCAGTTACAAACTACTTGGCGGAAGATTGGTAAGTGATCTGTTACGTTACTAATAAGTCATTTTGCCTTTATGTTAACTCGCTAAGTAGTATTTAAAAAATAGACATGAGTAAAAATTTCATATTGTAGTGATACTAACTTTTTAAATGCAAATAATTGTCAGCATATGCGCGCAGCTTAAGTAATCATCAGAATAAAGTAACGCAAATAAAAAACAATTCACATAACGACGTAATGCACGTAATGCAAACATTGGCAAATTAATCAATGTATTATTAGCTGTGTGAGATCCAAGTATTATTTGCATCTGGGACAGGTCAGTTCCCTTCAGCTTTGTAAAGAGTTTACTTTCTTCAAACCCAGCAGTGTGAATTTCAGATCATCCCATCCAAAGCTTAGGTTACATAACACGAGTGGTATCTAGTGATCTATCAAATGAACAGTGAAAGCTTGCATGCACCTTTACCTGTATAACACAGCAACACAAATATTGAACATTTTTGCTGACTCAGCTATGTGTAGCTATAATATGTTTCTCTTCTTGTTGATGTAGAAGTTTAAAGTTGTCCCATTCCTCTTCATTTCTTCTTTTAAAGATCATTGCAGCAATGTGTGTCCTTCGTTCATATTTCTCAACATGGAACACTTTCATATGTATCTTGATATTGGGATCCTGCCATTTTGTGGCTTCCCAGAAGAAGATCAGCTGCAGTATCCAAAAAGGCAGAGCTGACTGCAGTCATCTCCAGCTTGGTGAAGTTCCCCCAGACTTACCGAGGAGCATCACCAGTCTGGACATGTCTCACAACAGATTGTCACGGATTCTTCCTGCTTCACTAAGCCGATACTCAGGCTTGTTCCACCTCGATATAAGTTACAACAGCATCACCAAGCTGGAGGAGGGTGTGTGCCGGAGCCTGCCTCTGCTGCAGACTCTAAATCTGAAGAATAATGAAGTTCATTTGCTGCGAAAAGAAGATCTAAGCAAATGCACAAATCTAACATGGTTGAATGTGGCTAGAAACAGGCTTAAACTACAAGATGAACCTTTCTCTGCACTAAAGGTACATGCATCACCCAAAACAGCATTGTGTCAGTAAGTTTAAGGAGTAGGTGCACCTTTTGCTGCTACTTATAGAAAAGATCAGCCACAGAAAGAAAAGTCTTAAAATTTGGATTTATATTAAAAACAATAAGATTGTGTAAAAATAGCCGCTAGAAGATGAATGATTGTGAGATGTCCCACTTATGCCTTATAAAACTTGATTTTTTTGGTTTTCGTTCCCCTTTAATGCTTTCCAGAGGCTGAAATTTCTTGATGTCTCGATGAACAAACTGCAGTCAGCCGCACTTGGTTTGCATCCTCAGCTGCCCAGCTTGGTGAACCTCAGTATAGGATTCAATGATTTCAGCTCTCTGAACAAAGATGACTTTTTCTTCCTCAACCTTTCGCCACTTTTAGAAGTCCTAAACATGTCATCGGTGTCTCTCAAAAAGGTAAGTTGCTAACATAGAAACGGGAAATGAGATGATGTTCAGGATTGGAAGTCCAACTTTAGTCTCAGTTGTGTTTTTTTTTTTAAATTATTTTTGTTTCCTCTTTTTGTCTCACCTTAAAATTTCTGTTATTCTTTTATTGCAGTTGGAACCTGGTTGCTTTAAGCCCATTTCAGGCCTACACAAATTAATCCTTGATGGAAGCAGCATTAGCACAAAGGTTATTTCCAACCTCTTCTCAGAGCTGTCTGACACAGCTGTCGATGCGGTGTCTCTTCAGAGGATGAAGCTCAGCAAACTCACAAATGCAACATTTGCAGGCCTGAAGAAAACAAATGTAACCTTTCTGGATCTGTCTAATAATGACATTGTCACAACTGAAGAAGGATCATTTCACTGGCTGCCTAGACTTCAGACTCTTATCTTGTCAGACAACAAAATCAACCGTCTGACCAATGGGACATTTGATGGCCTAAAAGCTCTGAAAAAACTACAAATGACTAAAGCATTAGTGAAAAGCCGCAAATCCTCTCTCCCTGTTATTGAGGATTTCTCTTTCCAACCATTAAGCAATCTTGAAAGTCTGATATTGCAGCGGACTGAGATTGCGGAAATCACGGAGCGCACCTTCACGGGTCTGACAAGTCTCACAGAGCTTGATCTGAGCTGGAGTAGTTACATTCATACGTCACAGAAAAACATAACCAACAAGACCTTTGCTTCGCTTTCTCAATCCCTGCTCACAAAGCTCAATCTGTCGGGAAACTCTCTCACACAGATAAATCCCGGAGGATTCTCTGCTTTGAAAAATCTCAGAATTCTTCTCCTAGATCATAACTTTATCAAACAAACTCTTACTGGCAAAGAATTTGAAGGCCTTACTCAGATACAAGAGATCCACATGACCAATAATTTCCAATCAATTAATCTGACTTCTAGTTCCTTTGTGAATACACCCCATCTCAGAGTTCTGACTTTGGGAAAAAGTTTGAAAGCTGAAGCACTGAACCAAGATCCCTCCCCATTTCGGTCATTGACCAACCTCACTGTCTTGGATCTCAGCAACAACAATATTGCGAACATAAGAGAAAATTTGCTGGAGGGGCTTGAGAACCTCAGGGTGCTGAATCTCCAACACAACAACTTAGCTCGGTTGTGGAAGATGGCAAACCTTGGCGGGCCAGTGTTATTTCTCAAGTATGTGCAGAAGCTGATAACCTTGAAGATGGATTTTAATGGACTGGATGAGATCCCAACAGGGGCTCTAAGGGGTCTAAGTACCCTCAGGGACCTAAGCCTTAATAATAATCTCTTAAACAATCTGAAGTATTCAGTTTTTGATGATTTAAAGTCCCTTCGTCTTTTACGTTTAGAGAAAAACCTGATCACATCTGTAAGGCCTGAGGTGTTCAGAACCCCCATGAACAACCTCAGTATGCTTATTATGGCCAAAAACCCGTTTGACTGCACCTGTGAGAGCATTTTGTGGTTTGTGACATGGTTGAATAACACAAATGGAACCAGCTTGCCAGGCCTCAGGGACCAGTATATGTGCAACACCCCACTAGTCTACTTTAATCACCCTATTATAGATTTTGATCCCCTCTCTTGCAAAGATATGACCCCATTTCAGACTCTCTACATACTAACCAGCTTTATTGTTTTAATGTTGATTTCAAGTGCGCTGCTCACGCGATTCCAAGGTTGGAGGATACGTTTTTACTGGAACATACTGGTCAATCGGACATTGGGCTTTAGCGATGCCAAGGCTTACGAGTGCAGAGAGTTTGAGTACGATGCATACATCATACATGCGCAAGAGGATGCCAGCTGGGTAGAGAGACGGATGGTCCCTTTAGAGAACGGACAATGTCGCTTTTGTTTGGAGGATCGAGATTCAATTCTTGGGATGTCTCAGCTTGAATCCATTGTGAATAATATGAGAAATTCTAGAAAAATCCTGTTTGTTGTGACTGAAAGTCTACTTCAAGATCCCTGGTGTAGAAGGTGAATATAAACACACTGCACAAGTTTTGCATGATTTAAAGTCAACTTAAAGCCAAGATATAGAAAAGCAGTACTGAGCTGAAGCATTAGACACTGAAAAGTAAAAGGGATTCCTTCAAACATGTCATAAGTAGATATCAAAACATACTTGTACTTGTAAGCATACTTGGCATTCCAAATACCTTGGGGAAGTTGCCAGTTTAGTCTCTTCCTGTTTTCAATGTTTTCGTGTAAGCTAACTGTGTTTACATGGTTCTCTGTTTAGATCAGTGCCTTGTTATGTCTGTGCCATGTGTCACAGGTCTCCTCTTTCTTAGATAAATGAAAACAGCTCTTTATTATCGCTTTTTGTTTGAGCTCAAGTTGTTGAATGAATTTATGACCAAAAGGTTTGGTTTTTATTTTTCGGAGGGGGAAGCGGGGTGGTGGTGGTGGTGGGGGGGTGTCGTTTCCTGCTGCAGCACACCTGAATCAGATTGATGGGTCAATATGTTTGGACTGAACTTTACAACAAGCAGCTGAGTAGAACCATTAATATTAAACAGATGTGCTGGCTCAGAGAGAAAACTAAAACCTGCAAGACTGCAGCTCTCGATAACCGGAACCAGACACGCCTGTCCTACTTTAGCATGGCACCAAACGTCAAATTAGAGTGGTATAGATTAGGTACATGTTAGTGATATTCATGACAAAATTAGCTTTTCTCCACTAAGTTTTTTTTTCTGTCTTTGTCTAGATTTCAAGTCCATCATGCACTTCACCAGGTTATTGAAGCAAGCAGAGATGCAGTTGTTCTGGTCTTCCTGCAAGATGTTCACGACTACAAGTTATCTCGTTCACTATTCCTTCGCAGGGGCATGTTGCGTCCAAGTTGTGTGTTGGATTGGCCATTTGAGAAGGAGAGGGTGCCAGCCTTTCACCAGAAGCTCCTTATTGCTCTTAGTATGACTAATCGACTGCAGGACTAATTGGTTTTACATGACAAATGGAAGGTTTGAGTTCAAATCAACATTATTTTCAGGGTTACAGTAATTCATTGTACTTATGAGGGCATTGAGGTAAATATTCCGCTTCTATATTAGTTTTTTACTGCATTAAGTATGTTTGAAATGTTTTGTTCTTTTTACCAGCATGAAAGTAAAGCATAATGAATATTTGAACAAAAAAGTTTAGGTATTACTTTGGCAGTGTTAACTGAGCAAAAAAAAGGGGCAAATTCATAGAAATAACAGCAACAAATGGAATGTTTCTCAGTTTGCTTGTCAAGACCATTACTCAGCTATCACAATACATCTGCTTTAATCTTGCTTTTGTTCATGTACGTATGTATGTTCATGCCAACATGTCTGCATTAAAAAAGCACCACGTGCTTTTCTAATGTTTCAACATGATTTCTTTCAAATATTTGATCCAAGTTTTTCTTTTATTAATGTTAAGTTGTGCGAACGGCTATGTTAAAAGTAAAATGCATGACATGCGTTTTTTAGATAAGTTATTTGGGACAGAGCTTCATCCATCTAGCTTTATTATTCTAGATTCTCAGACAAACAGAAAAACATTTTGCTGCTATGGGTACTTAATGTGTTATTCCGACATCTAGTGGTCAGAGTGAGTATTACATCATATTTTACAACAGTGCTGCTGTCATAAAATTGACCTTTTCTGTCTTATATTGCAACTGATTGGTTCAGAATGTAAGCTTTTTGTTTACTAAAACTTGTATGTTCACAACAGGGCTAGTTAGTCATAATTAGCTGCTCTCTTATGGAAAACAATATAAATCATGCCTGTGGATCTTTTGTGTAAGACGGCTTCTTATGTTTACAACTGCAACATATGATTTTATGTGGTAAAGATAATTAGCTTGTAAGCATCTTATACTGTGCTGCAGAAATTGGACATAAATACAGATATACTATTCTTTAGGGCAAGAAGCTTGGCTAAGCATTGGGTGTAGGATAGCAATGTGTATGCTCTAAAATAGAACTATCAAAATAATAATAGTAATAATTAAAACTTTTATTATAACACACTTTACATTCTAAACAAAATCTCAAAGTGCTGCAGTGCATAAAAACACAAGCTAAAAATAAATAAATACATAAAATACACCAAATTATGTAAAAGCCTTCCTAAATAGAAACATTTTCTCTAACATAAGATGGGTTTTCTTTGTCTAGTGGAGCAAATGATAAACTGCTGGAAAGTTTGGAGCATGGCAGAAGTTGATGTGGTTGACATATTAAGTTGCCATGGACACAGTTTAATGTTTGCCTGGCAGCAACTGCACATGTAACCATAATTAGGAGAAAATTATGCTCAGGAAAGGGTCATAAATGTGAACTCTGCAAGTCAAGGACAAAGTTCACATTTATGACCATTACATTTGATAATCAAATTAAACAGACAGTGTTGGATATATTAGTTCAAACCAAAACCCGAGTCATTAAAGATATATAGCGCTAAAGGACTGTTAGGCATTAACCTTTCAGGTTTGACATAGCACAAAAACTTCTTGCATAATAGGAGATATGAGCAGGACAAAGTTCTTGATCAGAGTCAAGTACAAAGACACACAGTGAATGATTAACATTTTTTGACATATCTGAGCAAACATAGCCCACTTTTTTTATTTAGATTTAACTATTACCTCTAATATATCCAACATTTAGTGAGTCATACTTTCATTTAAATCAATCAAGAGCAATCTACAACACTGCAATATATATGATTTTTTTTTATATCTAAGCCAATGAATTGTTTGGATTGGAGAAAGTGGGGAGGAGTCGCCAAGGCTGCTTCTGTTACATATGGAGAGGACACATGAGGGCAGGTCAGTTCAGATTCATGAGCGCACACAAACCAAACATCTGCATCACCAAAAGATGGCCCTTTTAGGTAGCTATAGTGTTCCTTTTCTTATAATTAGCATCATAGTTGCTGCTCTGACCTACATCACTTACAAGCTGCTGAGCAGCTACATCCAAAAATGGCTTGTGCTGAAGCCTGTTCCAGGTTTGGAAGGAACTTATCCCTTCATTGGAAATGCACTGATGTTTAAAACTAATGCCGGAGGTAAGTACTCAATGCACTGCTGGACGACGCAGATATGTTTTTTTTTTCTTTCCTTTTAAATGCATATTGAATTTATTGCTTTTTTTGTTTCAGATTTTTTTGGTCAAATATTGGAATTTACCAGTATGTTCAGAGATAATCAAGTGTTTAAAATCTGGGTTGGACCAGTTCCTTTTGTGGTTCTTTATCATGCTGAAACTGTTGAGGTACGTTGACTGATATTATCATCAAGTAGGTGGTCACATCTTTACTACTTGTTATGGATTTTGAAGTAAAATAGGATGAGTAGTCTGGTTCTGAAGTAAAAAAAAAGGAGAATTAGGATTTATTGAACAAAACAAGTAAAATGAAGACAAATTTCAATCTGGAAAGAAGCAGTTAAGTGTCTGCATCAAATGCAACTCTGGAGGGATTCTCTGCTCTTCACAGAGTAAACATCCTTTTTAAAGACTCAGATCATTCGGTCATGAATTTATCAGTAGATACAGATACAAGAAACAGGCCATGTCAGGTTATCTGAGGGGTATCTACACATTCCTTACGTCAAGAGAAACAGATCAGATAGTGAATAATCACTTAGGTCTGGTTGTTCGTAAAACACAAATAGTACAAGATTAAAGGATGCATTTTGACATGTTAAAATGACCCCCCAAAAAAACAAATGAAGTGAATAAGGCAAGATCTGAAATCTGCCATCACAAACCAAATAGATTTTTAACCCTTTAAATACCTTGTTGAATATTTGAATTACTCACTTATTTATTACAAGAAAATCCTAAAAATATTTTCTGTAGTATTTCTATGTAACAAATATAATAAATAGAATTTCTTTAGGCCTAAATACAAAATATATAAATATCAAAGTTATTTTTAAGACTTTCAATCTTAGTTTAAAAACAAAGTCACTCTTTATATGCAACAAAAAAGTGTTTTCCTATAATAAATTTTGAGTGTTCTATGATGACTTGCTTATGTGATCATGAAAAAAATTCAGAAATCACTCTGAGACATACTTTCTACTTACTGTCTCTTTCTTTTTAAAACTATACTTTTAAGAAAATTCTGAGTAACCCGGTTCATCTGGACAAAGCTTTTGCATACACCTTTCTTCATCCTTGGCTTGGAACCGGCCTGCTCACTAGGTATGCATCTCCTTTCCGGGTGAAAAGTGTTCTATTTTTAGGGCTCTGAAAACAATTGGAGAAGTGGCAGGTTTTTTTTTTTTTTTTTTTTTTTAGATTAAGACCAGGTCCCGCACAAAAAGTTTGGGAGCACAGCAACCCGTAAAGAAAAGATGGAAGGCATTGTTTTGATAAAGCAAATGCACTTTATGCTTAAATGTGAATATGGATCCAGCATGTCTTTGTATGTATGTGTTTGATTAGCACTGGCAAAAAATGGCGACAGCGGAGGAAGATACTGACACCAACCTTCCACTTCTCCATCCTAACGGACTTTTTGGAGGTTATGAACGAGCAGGCGGAGATTCTGGTGGAGAAGCTGGATAAACTGGCTGGGAAGGGTCCATTCAACTGCTCTAACCATGTAACTCTCTGTGCTCTAGATATTATATGTGGTGAGTATATATATATATATGAGTAATATAATGAATATGATAAAAGAACCTGTATTAAACCAGTATAATATTAAAACACAACATCATCAGTCTGACAAATCGTAATGGAAACGCTCTGAGGCCGGGTGGACTAGGTCCGTGTGGAAAAGCCCCTTAACATTAGCAGCATCTTCCTGACATTTGATAGGCAACAAAAATCATGTGACAGGGATTATAAAGAAGGAATAGGTCATTTCATGGCATATAAATCTCAAAAGTGTAGTTAAATTCCATGTTTTGTGTTAGCACACTGGTATTTTGGTGTAAAAGAATGAATAAGATCTGATATTGTGACTTGCAGGTACTTACAGTACTCCTGAGCGTCCATCCCTGGCAGAGACTTACAATTGAACTTTTTTTCTCTTTCTCAGTTTGCATCCTGTTATGCCGGTGTTGATCTGTTTAGGAGAGACTCTGGAGGTGAAAACTGCCTGTCACTCTTTACATATCGGGGCCCTCGCTGTGCCCCGCGGCCCCGTCTGGTTTATAAAGCACCCAGAATGACCCTGCGACAGATCTGTCGTATGTTAAAAGTGATGAAGCAAGTCAGGAACCGAGAAGCTGCAGCTGCAGCTGCAAGGTGAGCACCACCTCCACAACATTACTATGATGTCTCTTATCTTGAAGCAATTTGGTAAAAAAGTCTTGAACTACATCAGATTTCTTTGTATTTTGCAAGTAAATCAGTGCAGTGTGAGACTGAAATGTGTGCAAACAGAAATGGAAATTCAGTTTCTGTAATTTTAATGAACTTGCAAGTCAATAGTTGGTTTAAGCAGTTAGACTTAAATAATGCTTAGTCACATTTTTCATATGGAAAGATATAGCCATCTTTTCCTGGTGAAAATCAAGTGACCTCGTGGGATTCTTATCAGATGGAATGGCTTTAACTCCACTGCAGTCAAAACCAGCAAACCTATAACCTTCTGTTCTGGTTCTGATGTTTTAGCTGTTTGTATTGGTGAAATTATGAGCCAGTTGATATAATAATGATTGGTAATTCATGGAGAAAGACTTTGAAATTACAGAACTGAAGGTATGTGTACAGAAAACAGAGTCATGTTTGTGCTGGTCTTGTCCGCTCTGAACTGGACTGTGATCAATCAGGGTTTATCAGCAACAGGAGTCTGCTGTTAATTATTCAGCATCTCGTGTCCCCCTAAGAACAATCTGACTTCCTCCTCTTATTTCTCTGCCTCTGTGTTTGGTTTCTCTCTCGATTCTTCACAGGAAGCAGGGGTCCCCATTGTCAGCACCGCCGTCTCCTGGTACCAAGTCGGAGAAGAGGTGCATCCCGAGCTGTCTCAGGCAGAAACGCAGTAAAAAGCGTATTGGCTGACCCAGAGGACCTGGTTGACCGCAAGCTATGCTTTTACCCAGCAGAAAGCAGTTTACCCCCCAGTTTTATCTGTCACAATGACATGGAAGATCTTACCAGTCCAAGTCACAGGTGTGTGACCCAGGATGTTGGGGAGCGCTTGATTTGTGGTCTGTAAGAAGAGGATGGTGTAAAATTGAACTGCCTCTAAAACTGTCAAAGGCAAAAATTATCTAAGCTGTTTATGTTTTAAGCTATGTATATATGTTTTTGAATTGTTTAAATTTCTTGTTCAAATTCAAGACCAATGTTGAGGTCCTCATTGATGCTACAACACCACCCACCTTTTCTGTAGAACCCATTGTGTTTTATAGTGTGTCAAGCTGAAAAATGCATTTGTTTACTTGTTTAAGACAAAAAATATCATTACAAGATATGATGAAGCATCAATGTTTAAGATGTAACAAAAATCTTTCAGGCCTAAGTGAGAAGTTAATTAGTGAGATGGCTGAGTTTTGCATGCAGCGTTTTGTTTGTGAAATAAAGTTTTACTAAGTCAACAATAAAACTGAGATATATTTGTTTGCATGAAAGCGTCAGAAAACGCACACAACAAACAGATCAGCAGTTTACTGTTATTTTTTGTTGCAGCAACATAGCACGACTACAACATCCATTTTAATCAGAACATCACCAGGCAACCTCATCAATCTGAATGTGGAAACGTTGGTTTTGAAACAAACACAACCAGTATGGGGAGTTACATGTAGTTTAACAATAAAAGGTTAAAAAAGAATGTAGTTACTTTTCTTCTTAGGCTACAAAATCATAATAAGTTTAAATTTTAAATGATCCCTATTAAAAGGTGCTAATCTGACCAACTGTTAAGGCTACAAAACATCACATCTAACATTTTCAAAGTAGAACATCGCTTTACATAAACTATCACAAAAGTAATCCTGCTTGCACTGGTTCGGACCCTTTTTTTGCTCCATATTGACATGAAACATCACACAGTTGTTGCAGATCTGTCTGCTGCACATCTATGATGAGCATCCACCACACCCCGAAGTTGCTCTGTTAGACTGAGATGTGGTGACAGTGGAGACCACTAAGTACGGTAAACTCATGTTGGAGATGATCTGAGCTTTGTGACATGATGCATTATCCTTTTGGAAGTATCCATGAGAAGACGTTACACATTTGTCATGAAGAGATAGACATGGTCGGCAACAATACTCTAGTAGAATGTGGTGGATATACCATGTTGGCACTGACAAGCCCAAAGTGTGTAAAAAACTTCCCACTAAAGTTTGAAACTACCATTTAAATGCGGAGTTAAAATGGAAGCTCATCAGACAAGATTGGTAAGTCTGTGTGAAGTGTAGCCTGGGTGGCCATTTCACACTGATTCTATTTGGTCTACTTTAACCTGATGATGGTCCTCCTCCACTGATAGCATGGTTCAGTTAAATGCACATGCAAACTTTAGTTCACTTAAAAAACCAGGTGTCTTGCTTCACTTGAGAATAAGCAGTGTGTTTGCAGTGTCAGCATATAAACCATCCACGCTGTAGAGCAACATACCGGGTATCTCGCTCTCCGCTGTTCATACACAACCAGATGGTGAAAAAATAATTAGCTTAGAGCCAAAAAAGAAAATGCTGAAACGACTGAACACATTTTATTGTTGCTTCATTATGTTCTGTGACCAAGATGTTTTCAGTTCCAGTCACTAAAATGGATTTTCTTCGTCTTTTTCACTTGTCAGGGTCGTTTGAGGGAATCAGAGACTGTATATAAAAGGGAGGGGAAATACAATGTTTCCTCAAGTAGAGCAAACCTCCTGAACGATGTCATGCAGTTACAACAACTTCCCACTAGAGGCAGCATTAGAGGCCTGTTTTTAGCTGCAGGAGCAGCACCTGCTGTAAAACATCTGCTTCATGGTTAGGCGTGTTGCGTGTTAAGAGATCCCACGCTCCTGTCTGACCTCTTTGATCAATAAGACGTTCTGGTTCAGACATCTGCTGCTCACTAGATAAATTCTAGAGATAGTTGTGTGTAAAAATCCCAATAGATCAATAGTTTGTTAAATACTCTGACCACCAACCATGACAGTCACTTAAATTTTCCTTCTTCCTCTTTCTGATGCTCAGTTTTAACTTCGCTTTAAGTTTTAACTTATTTTACTGAACCTTTGCACATGTCCCTGTTGATGTTTTGTGTTGTTCAGCTTCTTATCCGTTTTCGTCATTTTTATTAAAAACCTGTTTATGAATAACATTTATCTTGCAGGACGTTACAGTTTGTCTATCCAACACAACTTGTCATTTTTATCATTTTCTTATATTATGAAAAGAAAAAAGAATCACCAAATACTGCAGGCATGCAGACGAGGTGGACTCATGTGAACCGAAGAAAGAAAGAAATGAAAAACAGTTTCTGTAGGAGGATCTACTGTACAGAGATTGCTAGAAGTTTGCTTACACCTCAGAATAATTCATCTTCGGGCTAAACTGTGTGGAAACTACAGCTCACCTTTACATTTACTCTTTAAGAACAAAGCAGACTGGCTTGTGTGTGTGGACGGACACCGGACAGTATCCACTCATGGTGGAGCGAATCTGTTGCTTAATGTTTAATGCTGGATGCTGGATGTGCCTATTTCAGAATGTACCTGCACATGGCATAGGAGTCAGGTTGTCGAACAGGAAGCCAAAGCTCTGGTTACTGCTCAAGGAGAAAGATGATACTTCAGAGCCCGACGCAACAGAACCACCAACAGGAGTTGGTGACTTGTGCAGGACAGCTCTTCTTAAAAACTTTTAAAAGGATTCAGCAACACAAAGAACACATAGGTCATATGTCTCTCGTTTCCATGGCAGCATAAAGTGATTTTATATCTTAAAGCACAATCTGCTTCTCATGCAACATTTATGCTGTTTGCGGAGAAACATGGAGCAGACAATCAGCACACTCTGTAATAGATACGTAACATGTGACGTGACATTCGGTAAACAAATCAGTTCTTTTGAGCAGCTCACTTGCAAGCCGTTTGTTTGTATACACAAATTTATTTACTCTCCTTTTACTTGAAAATGATGAAAAAAATATGATTTTTTTTTTTTATTTGAAGTCTTTAATTTACCTTTTAAATATAGAACAAAAAAATCGAACTTTTTGTAGGGTATATTTACCATTAATTACCGTGTGATATGCCAAAATGATCATAATGCAGTCTTCTGCTTCCTGCTTTATATTCGGGGCAGAAGGCAAAGATTATGTTCATTTTACTATAAAGTGCAAAATGCAAATGGTCTCAGAAACTGTAAATATTTCATATTAGGCTTTATATGGTTAAATGAATATTTATTGCTGTCTTTGAGCTCATTGATGCTTTTTTATGCATGTGTGCATGTTGGTCAACAGTGCTTGCTGTGAATGTGATAGAAGCTTTGATTTGCTGGACTTTACAGACTGATGACTTCACTCAGAGATGTGGCTTCAACACATCCAACTTACACTGACTTGGAGACGAGTTGACAACAAGCTGGTGAGATCATTGTTTTCCCACTTTGAATCAAGTTTGGAGCAGGGAAACATCTCAAATCTGCAGAACGATGACCTGATCTGGTAAATCAGATTAGTACCTTGCACCAACCTGGATTTATTCCTACCATCGTATCTCAGAAGCGTATTTCTTACTGATTTCTTGAAGGATGGTTGAAGATAAGCCTGTCACGATAACAAATTTGACTGTGCAATTAATTGTCTCAGAAATTATTGCGATAAGCACTTAATGTTTTAATTTTTAGACAATTTTCAACTAACATAATAATAAAGTAAACTCTTAAGAATAAACATTCATTTTTAAAGAACATTTAGCTTGATGTGCAGACTAGTTTTTGGTCTTCCAAGGTTTCAGCAGTGTGTTTTTCTGGACAAAAACTGGTCTTTAAACACTTGTTCAGGGTCCATTCAACAGTTACACAGTTTCTGCTCATATAAGGGTTCATGTTTTACATGACCACATATTTAAGGTGGCAGAATAAAATTGAATGAATGTCTCGTCTCCTTAAGTATGCCATGTTGCAGGCAACGTTGTAGACAAAGGCATTGCTGCCTCTGAATAAAAACAAATAATAAATTTATTGCGACCCGAAAACTTATTGCACTGATTTTTTCTTATCACGTGATTAATTTACTAATTGCGACAGGCCTAGTTAAAGACAAGTTTAAAATGGTTTGAAGAGCGATTTAACTCATTTTATTGACTGCTTGCAGCTTTTGGTAGTATATATTGTTTTGATAATGGCATTTATGATGCTCCCAGAAAGGTTTCTTCCTCAAAATGGCGTAAAGAGAAAAGAAAAAATGAGACATTAGGAAAAATTCCAGCTTTACCTCCATTAGAAGCTGCAGCTAACATTCGTATTAACATCTGATCGGGCCCTGCATGTTTAACAATTGATTTCACAATAATTAAAAGCAACATTGATGTACAAAAAAAAAAAAACTAATTTATCAGATTCCACCGCTATCTTAATTCTTAATCCAATTAGTGGCAGAAAGATCACCTGGTGCCACTATTTTAATAAATCTATTATTTTGTTCCTAAAAGGGTTAAAGCTTCTTATAAGTTTGTTGGTACGAATCATCTCCAGCTGGTTAAACCTTTAGGTGGCTAAAACTGATTAACTCTCTCTACATCCCCCACTGTCTCACTGGTTTCAGCTTCTCATTACAGATGCTAAGTGTGTTTTTGGCACGCGTCACACTGCAAGCTGTCAACAGATCACCTGGAACATCTGAGTTGTAGGTTTCAGTTTTCAGGAAGAATGACATACGGTATGATTTAGGAAGGAGATGTTTTCCTCTTTGTCCTCTGAGGTCAATGAAACCTGAATTAAATGCTAAAATATAATTGTTATCATATTATATTATTCTAAAGCTCACTCTCTGTTAGAAGCAGAACTTTTACTTATTTACAGCCAAGTAATCAGTCGTTTCATTGATATGTCTTTTTTTTAATGAAAAAGTAATTTGTGCATATTTTAATAGAAACTAGACAGATTTTTTTTAACAATTTATCAAAAGTCTGAGATTATATGCTTAAAGAAATAAAAGGCAATAATAAAATAAAATACATTTTGGGGTTATTAATAACTTTGCTTTTCCTCAGTTTGACACTGGCCTGAATTTGCAGATACAAATGTACAGTAAAATGTACGCTTTCTGTTCATATTATTGCTGTGAAATAGTTTTCTTAAATTGCAAACCTTTTCCAATCCCTTACAGACACAATGATTTTTTAAAATGTTGACAATAAGGGGACTTAAAATCATTTTGTTGTTGCACAAGCTTAAAAAATGTTCAAACTCAAGCAAATTAAGCTTTTAATCTTTATTGCATTTTAAAAAACTTTCAACTTTCCTGAAAAGGAGGTTTTCATAACGTTAGATTATAATATATATACTTCATAACTCCTAGATGGACAGTTAAACCCATATTTAACCCAAGTTAACTTAAACTGTATCTTTTAAGTTGTGCTTATTTTCTTGCTTTAAATATTCTGTAGGCAATATAAAGGCAAAATAAAACCAGAATAATATTAAATAAATCCACTTAGAACAAAGGCGCTTCATCTAAATAAAAATCATTTATTTGTCATTAATATTATAATTATCATCATTCTATCTAGAGAGTCCACCATGCCGCTTTCAGGTCTGGAGTAGTGCTAAGACACCAGTCATCTGCTGGAGAGGAAGATGAGGAAGGAAAGGGTGGGGGACGTAGATAGAATCGTACAGCTTGGGTTGGGACTCGTAAGCTCACACTCCAGCTCATTCTCCATGCTGATGCAATCATAGAAGAGGGCGATATAAAGGAGGGACCGAGTTGTCTTTAAGAAGTTTGTCTCTGTTGACATAAATGAGTTTTGAAGGGGGGGTGTTATAGGCCAGTCAAGAGGGACGATGTGGGTGCAGCTTCGAGGTCACTGGTCGGGCTGTCGGACAGGGAACCAGAACAAGCCAATCACAGACTGACACAGAGGAGGATGGTGTGTGTGTGTTTGTAGAGGTGTGCTTGCATTGATGTGTGTATCTATATGCACATATCTGAGTGTGTGTAACTGGTCAGAGTTACTTTGATCCATTGTCACTGTACACTTGTCAAGGTTACTGTCACAACCGGGTACAAAGTTGAGGTAACAAATATCTTCTTCTTCCACTTCTGTGAAAAGAAAGAAGAGAGCAGGTTTGAGGAAGAAAACCACGTGCAACTTAAATCTTTCAGGCTGAAGCTGCTGTGTGTTGCGATCCTCAGGCGAATATATTTAGTTACTTTTAAAGGGAAGGATATCACATGACCTATTGTGGAGGAATTACTGCTCTGTTAACATTAAATACTTTTTTAGGGGCTTAAATACAACTAAAATCAAAAGAAGCTCAAATAAATAGCAAAATTTCCATATGTTCTGATTGACCCGTTTATCCTATATTTTTTGCACTTGATTGCATTTTTTTAATTTCTGCTATCTGCATTAATTGTATAGAATTACTTGTAATATTTTTATTTTCTTCAGTTTTTCTGCTTTCTGTTACAAAGCACCACTTGTGTCAGAATGTCATCAACATGGCACAAATACAGTCTAATATCGTCATGTCTTAATAGCTCATTTGTGATGCTGGGAATCGGTAAGATGAGACTACAGTCTTCACCTACTGGCTAGTTCAGATCACACCTAACCCTGAAGTTCCTCCCAGCTGGGGGCCAAATACACCTCCTGTGGACAGTGCCCCATTTCCTTTGTTTATTGAGATCTCAGGGGGTATTCTTGCCAGTGCTGTCTGGTTGGCTTTAATCGAGCACTGGTTTGCATCTATGCTCATTCACACTCTGGTTAAAGGAACTCAAATATGGTTCGCTTGCAGTATCAAAGCAAACGAGCTAGAGAGGAAGTGGCGTAAAGCAACATCGCTAGCACGCTTTCTCTCCTGGTGTCCATACTGGACAGATTCTGGTGAAAAACAGAAACGCAGAGGCTGAATAAACTTGTTCCTCCATCGTTTACTTGCAGTGAATGAGTCGGCCGAAGGGGGAAGTTTTCCATTTTCCTTCCTGCTCTGCTGATGAACAGGATTTTCTTATTCTTCCTGATTATTTACTCATATTCGTTTCAGGCAGTACCTCCTTCTAGCAAGCAGTTATTGTAACTCGTTCAGATGGTTTGATCCAGTTAATCAAACACAATGAAGGTTTGACTTCAGTGGCTTCTTCTTAATTCCCAGGTAGAGCAATATAATAAACATATATATGATGAATAATGGTGTTCTCATGAATTATTGTGGATTCACTACATAGTCTCTGAATAACACATTTTGTGGCTGTAATCTAAATCTCCTAGATGAGATGCAAACACCTGGAAAACTTCACTCAAGAGGCAAGCTGTCTATCATAATGAACCCACACTACAATTCTTACGCAGTTGCTAAGAGTAGAAGGAAAGCAATCTGGGTAGTTTTAAAGGTTATTAAACAGATAAAATACTCAGATGAGTTCTTCGTGGGGTCTTTGGTTTGATGGAATTATGCAGTTTTGGGAATATAAGGAATGTGCGTGTGTATAAACCAGTGAGAGAACAAAATTAAAAACATAAATCTGATGAATTTCTCTTTAGAAATCTACAGTAGAAGATTTTATTGCCATGTAAGAGAGTTCTTCATTAAAAGAGGGAGACGGAGAGAGTTAGCTTTTTGGATTTGCTTTGCTGTGTCTTAAATGTGAACTTTTAATTATTCAGAACACTTGCAATAAAACTGAATCTGCATTAGAATCACCTCATCTAATAATGTGGAAAAAGTTGTTGTTTCTTTTTACTATAAAAAGACATGTGAGGAGGTAAAATGACGGTGGCATTAGCTTGAATCAATCCCTGATGGATGAAAAGCATCTAAAACCATCACCTTTCATCGCGCTGTAGTGTTGCCACTGGAAACCATGTTGTTGTCAGAGTTTGACAGAGACTGTTCCTTTACTATGGGGTCTGCAGGACAGAACAGGAGATATATTTTTTAAATATTGGCCAAGAACATGCAAATGTTTGGACTGCTGGTATGCCGCTTACAAAAGTAGGGGTGCTCCATGGCCTCTGTGGCCGTCAGTCTCTGTTGGTGGTCGTAGCGTAGCAGCTTGTCCAGCAGGTCCAAGGCTTCAGGGCTTACTAAGTGCTGGTTCTCCGTCTGCACAAACTGTTCCCAGCGCTTCCTGCTCTGTCTGCGAGATATAAAACATTTCAACATCGCTGCCAACAATAAACAAGCTGAAGACATGACTGCAGGAACCATCAAAGCTATGGTTGGAGGTAAATAAGTCTCAGAAAGACGTGGTCAAACAGTTGTAATCACTCATTTCTCCTGGGTGGAACTTTAATGCTAATTTACATGTCCTGTAAGGAACTGCACATATGAAAATTATAAACTGTGGAAGCTATGTGGAGAAGTTAGCAGAAGCTTGGAGGAAAAGACTAGATGTGAAAGGTCAGCACAACACTCAACCCGGAGGAGGAGAGAACTACAGCATGAGGGAAGATTCAGCAGTAATGCTTTGGCTTCTGCTTAAGCTCCATCCTGCATAAGTCAGAGTGGACTTACTGTCCAAGCAGGTCTTTGAAACGTGGGTCCAGCTCGATGTGGTATTTCCGCAGGTAACCGAAGAGCTCGTCTGTCCCCAGAACTTTGGCAATTCGCACAAGCTGGAAAAAGAAGCCTTGTGTCATGATTACTTGATTTCACAGTTAATCACACAATTAAAATGCCCTTATTAATTAACCATAAAATTCCCCAAATAGAATATCTTTCCAGACCTATTATGTCTGAAGCGCATCAGCAGATCAGCACAACTCGGAGCAAAAACAGTTACAGTGAAGTTTCGCTTTAGTTCTGTCAGAGTTGCAGAGTGTGTGTTATGTATGGCAGAGGAAGAGTTATGTCCTCCACGCAAATAAACCCATCCTAGCTGGATTTTTTCGGTTTATAAAAAAAAAAAAAAAAAAAAACAAGGGAGCATTGTGGAGGACGGCTCACCAGCCTGGAAAGTATGACATAATAACGCAGTAAAAGAAGGAAATAAACGGAATATGTTCCCGCTTGGTAAATGTGCATTAACTGGGATGTAATCATGTCATTTGCATTGTGTATTATGTACAACTCAGGTCAGATGTACAGGGAGATGCGTCGAGTTAAGCTGCATTGTGTGATTACGTTATTTGGATGAGAAGAAAAAAAAATAATAATTTTGATGAAGTTTCGCTGTCCAAATATAAGCAACTTGGTGGGAAGCCAATGAATATGAGTCCTCAGTGTGCAATGATCTGCAGAAGAAATAGTCTTTTAGCTAAATTATCATGTTTCTTTCTTTGTTTTTACACTTGCAGTATTATTTACTTCTAAAGAGCAGCTGGAAGAATAGCCAGCGAGATGTTTTCTTGTGGTCTAAATTCTCTGCTCTGGTTCAGAAGAAATGCTCAAAAACATCTATATAATGCAGTTTTCAGAAAGAAGCCTCCCAACTCCAGCTAGAGGTCCTGTTGTCCAGATTTAAAATGTAGAAATTACTTTCTGTTTACGGAGCAGATGAATTTAGTCTGAACGATTCTTTGACTGCTTTATTTTGCAGCGTTAATATTTTGTATGGTTTGTAGATCAATCCCAAAGGACACTGGCCTAAGAGGTCTGGAGTTGATGCTCCCATCTCTAGCAGCTAAAACAGAGTGCTCACACCTCATTCCATTCAGAGCCTACTGGGCAAACCCAGCTTTTCTTCATGGTCATAATTTGTGTCTGAATGAAATCAGTATTCAATAACCTGTATTAATCTTCCCTGTTTGACCCAAGCAAGCTGCATGTGTGCCACTGGTACCTGGTCGTAGTTATCTTGTCCGTGGAAGAAAGGCTCTTTCTGAAAGATCATACTGGCCAGCATACAGCCCAAACTCCACATGTCCAGACTGTAATCGTACATCTGCAACACAAAGTCACCAAACAGCGCTGCCGATGATGAGCACAGAGACGCCATAATTATCCACATGTGACAACAGCAGCAGATGAATGACTTTGTCTGGTTTAAGGTGTTTGTGTTTTACCTGGTAGTCCACCAGCAGCTCAGGGCCTTTAAAGTATCGAGAGGCCACTCGGACATTGTACTCTTGGGAAGGGTGGTAGAACTCTGCCAAACCCCAGTCTATAAGGCGCAGCTATGAAAACAAACACACCAACATTTTCTTTCAGCTTTCTCATTTATTTTCTTTTTACTAGGTTTTTTTTTTTCATTAATGTGTTCACCTGCTGCCCCCTGCTGGACAAACAGGTACATTTTTCCTGTGCTTTTCTTTCAGACACTTGTTTTTCCTTCTTTCTTTTGTCCAGACTTCACGTCATTTTGCATCAGAGTTAAACTTTTTTCGAGTTAAGAAGACAAGAAATCAATGCATGAAGTATTACGATAACAATGAAAGAAAGGCTGCCTGGGGCTTCTTTAACCACTTAGTTTTGCTCAGTTATTCAACATCTAAACACTTCCACGAGCTCAGATCATGGAAACAAACTAAATATCTGTTCATATATTCTGCTGATGACAATCAGCGTTATTCATTACTGTTCCAGTGGAGAACCGTGATCCAAACAGAACATTTCTCAGCTAAATAAACATGTGGATGAATTCCCTTTGGCTATACGGGCTAAATGAAATCACTGTTTGGAACCAAAGATGATCGGCCAACGAGCAGCTCAGAGTCACTCTGGACTCTGTGCTGAATTTCAAGTCATATTCACCACCTGAAAAACATCTAGAATAAGGCTAAACATGATCTGGATAAACTGAATCTGTTTTCAGTCATCTTTCCACAAAACATACTGGTTATAAAATGGTTTAAATAAGCTTTTAGCTGAGATCCTATACTTTCAGGGGATGCCACACACGTCTAACAAACCTGATGTTACACGCTGTAAAACCAGATGTTAAGATGGGCATGCAGGCTCTAAAACTCTCAGGAATCATTTCTCACTACAAACTTGTTGGGTATTTCTACGTCACTATAAAATTAACCTACTTATGTTAAAAACATCTTGTCATTCGGAAGCATTTAAGTGCCTAATAAAAAAAAGCACAGCAGTGATGCAGAAGACTTAAACAGTCACGAGGAATTAATTTAAACCCAACTAATCTGGTGCGCTTTGGAGCGAAAAGGAAACAGTTTCTGGACCGAGCATCTTCCCTGAGAGCGGGAGCTGGTCCTGCCTAAATAAAAAAAATTTCCAAACCTCTGTTAAGACTCGCATAACTATGATCTCAGTTCCTAAAGGAGTTCTTCCTGTGAGAGAAGAGGAAACTCAGGATTACAGAGTTGAATTTTTTTATTCATTATATATTTTATTGTGTTTTTGCCAAAGACGATCCTCCTTTATGCGGAGATACATGTTCTGGGGAGGGTCCATTATGCCATCAAACCTGTTGCAACCGGTTTTTTCATCCAATTCTAGTATTATCTGACTAACTCTGCCATTGCAGTCTGTTTTCCTCCTTTAAAGGAACCCTACACAAGTTTCCACCTTAAAACCGCTGGGCTCCTTTTTACAGCACAGACGTTCATTACACACATTCCTGGAACATTTGATGACCAGCAGCATCCTCAGGCTGAAAACAAAAACTACTTTACAACTTTTTTCCCAGCCTGGAACTTTGCTTTACAGCCACATTTTACTGTGCATCACACATCAAAAACAGGATGTTGGGTGGTTTAAAGATCCTATTTAAAACAGCTTCTTAAAACAAATGTATTATGTGTCGATGCAACGCTGGCTACTCCCTTTAGTTCAGAGTCAATCAGGCACAAAGCTGAACAACATTAACCTAAATGCCATCCAACAGAACTGCAAAAGACAGATAATGCAATAAAGACAGAACTCAGAAGTTTCTCTAGGCTAAGATCTCAAGAATGTAGAGACAATGTGACTCAACGGAGATGGTACCCTCTGAATGACCGATGGCTTTCACAGCTTAAGAGACATAAAACACTGCATCATAAGTGAATACATTTGAATTAGCAGCTCTTTAAACCTTTAAATAAAACAAATTTTAGGTTTTGAGACCTGCAGATGCTCAGAATAATGACAATGAGGGCGTGCAAGGTTCTAGGTAGCTTTATTCTCTTTCTGCTCTGTATGTGTAACGCATACAGAGAGCTGAAATTACGTTACCAGAGCTCACGTTAACATTTTAATAAAAAAGAAAGAAGTAAAAGTATAAAAGATGAGACAATTATAAAAACCTAGCAAAACAGAATCACTGCAAATAATCTGAGAATGACTCAACTGCTTATTAGCAGGAGGCACATTTATTTCGACATCCTGTGTTATTTTCAGAAGCTCACTCCCAACGCAGTCACACCAGAGCCGTGTGTGGATAAAAGCCTACGCTAATGCAATACCAGCTCTGGTTCAAAAAGGGAAGATGCATAACAAAAGCCACAGAGAAAATAAGCAGTGAGAGACAGAAAGCAGGAGGCGGGGTGGGGGGGCAGGGTGAGAGATAATGTTCAGAGTGTGGGTGTGAGAGATGAAAAAATAAAAAAAGATGACTATATAAAGGCACCACCTACCTTTCTTAACTGATGGTCGATCATTACATTGTGAGGTTTGACGTCACGGTGCATGATTCCCATACTGTGACAGTAGTCCAGAGCCTGATACACACACACAAACAAACACACCGTGAGAAGAGATAAAGATACAAATCAGGCTGGTGAATAATGAACTAACGCACCAACAGTAACGCCATTCATGATGGAAACAAGTCTCACCTTCAGTAGTTCGTACATATAGAAACGGATGTCATAATCTGTCAACTTCTGGTACAACTCCTGCAGAGACCAAACAAACCTGCATCAGTCCTTGTATTTCCTCAAACGCCCTGCATCTTACAGAGAGAAACTGTAAGATAAAGCGGTGATTGATGGATGTGGCATCAAGCATGTAAAAAAGATGCGACTGTACCTTGAAGTCTGTATTATTGATGCATTCAAAGACAAGTGCTGGAGTTCTGGACTGCACAGAGAGACAGAAAAGAAAGAAAACACAGGGCGTGTTAATAGAATCAGTCAGCTGACTTGATAAGACCCTCTGTAAAGGGGGCAACAGAAGATATGTGCAGCATAGAAATATGCTGTATATAGCAATAATGCTAACAATGCATAACAAATTCACATGGAAGAACTCGGAAAAGACTCTACTAAGCAAATAGCTTAAAATTCACACCCAAAGCAATAATAAGGGACCATCATAAAGACAAAGACAGCACTGCCCATGCTAAAACCTGCTCATTTCTCTGCAAACAGGACGTCATATGAAAGCAGAGATTGTTGATTATATACAATTCTGTCTCATCACAGCGGGACAAAACAATCTGATATGTAGCAGCCAATCATAACTCCTATAATTGTGCTGTTTTGGGAGAAAAAGCTTTACTGCAGCTCTAAAAACTCTGTTAATGTGTTCTCTAATTTCTCTTCCTTTGCTTGAACTGAATCATGAAGCTCCTGCTAGTTTCAATGGAGATCATAGTATTTACTCTTCTATCATAAACCATCTTGGGTTTCACTCCTTTCTGGATCTTTATGATGTTTCTAAGGTGAATTTGGGGTTTTTTTCCCGCCTGGATTCTGACCACTGAGAAGCGTCCATCAGCAACATATTCTCTGCTTAACACATCCAACACCTGAAAACCAGTTCAGGTTAACTTTTTCAGCTTGTGGCACTGTTCGTCATCAGGCAGCACTTTATTCATTCCTAGATGAATTAAGCTGCTATCTTGTAGTTTCACTGAAAACTTCATGTTTTCCTTTAGAAAAGAATAACATTTACATGTTATACTGTATTCCAGGTGAAGTTAGTCTGACATAGTAAAACATACGGATTCTTCTGCAGTAACCTCACATGTCTCAGCTTCTTTTTCTAAACTAAGATTATACACACAGTCCGTGTAGTTGTGAAGATATTCTCCATCAAAAAGCAGAAAAAGGAGGAAGCCTCTTCAAGAAGAGGTTAACCTTTGACTGCACTGCATGCTGATCTGGCTTCTGCGCAGAGCTCCACAAGTCTCCACATTTCTGCAGGTTCATTTCGGCCAAACTGTCTCAAACAAAGGAAAGCGCAGTAACTGTGATGCTAGTTTTCTCACCCCCTGTCGTTTACAGGAACAAACACACAAAAAGAGACCCTGCAGAGTTTCCAGCACAGAAGCCCACCCTGGCAGAGTCAGAGCGCTTCCACAGCCTAAAAATATTCTCCCTCTATGGTTTCATAGCAATTACCAGATCGGAACGCTTTTGGACATCTGGTGTGGTTTTCAACTGCGGTTTACTAACATGATGATTTCTGTGCAGAAGAAAAAGATGTCAAACATTTCAGGAGCAGCAGGAGCCCAAAGCCACCGGTGCCCTAATATAACAGAAAAGCTGTTATTTTATTATACATCCTGTTAAAAATCAGTATGTGAAAAACAGCACAAATCAACTCCAACGTCTGCGATTTCCTAAAGCTGCGAGCATCTCAAGTGTGAAAAGAAACCAAAGTTTTTCACAACAATCTGAATATATAATAACAATAATAATACAGTTTATTTATAGGTGCCTTTCTTGCACTAAAAGTCACCTTACAAGCTAAAAATCCAAAAGATCAAGATACATAAAATAGAACAGTGATTAGACCATTGTGGATGTTTACTATGAATATGCCAGTTTGAACAGATGTGTTTTTAGTTTGCATTTGAACAGGTGTATTGAATCAGTTGCGGAGGTCAGGGAGGAGTGAGTACCAGAGATGAGGAGCAGAGCAGCTGAAAGCTCTGCTCCTCATGGTAACAAGGTGAGTAGGGGTGAAGGGGAGTTCAATTGAGGAGGAGGATATGAGGGAACAGACCGGTTTGGAGACATGGCGGAGGTCAGAAAGGTATGGGGGGGTGAGGTTGTGGATGGCCTTATAGGTTAAGAGTAGTATTTTGTAGTGAATGCGGTGGGTGACAGGAAGCCAGTGGAGCTGCTGCAAGACTGAACCAGTTGAAGTTTATGGAGTGTTTTCTGGGAAAGACCAAACAAAGGGAGTTGCAATAATCCAGACGGGAAGAGACCAGACTGTGAACAAATATGGCGGCAGCGTGAGGGGCGAGGGAGGGGCGGAGGCGGTTGATGTTGCGGAGATGAAAATATGCGTTATGTTGTTGATATGTGATGTAAAAGACAGAGTGCTGTCGAGGAGGACACCCATTACGTAATAAACTGATAAGCGGATTCACGATTTAAAATCAATTCAATGCGATGGAACAAGTATAGATTCAGTTGTTCCAAAACAATTAGTTTGTATAATTATTAAATCACAGAAATGCAGCTGCAAAGTGACAATAACATAAAGTTATTCCTCCTGTCCGGACACAACAATGTGAGACAATAGCAGGAAGCTAGCAGCTAGGATTTCAGCTACTGTTTCAGAGTGTGAGCTTTACTCACGCGGTTTGAAGGCTAGCGTTTGGAAACATTTTGCTTTTGGTTTGAACAGATGAAGTCGGGACAAGACTCATATGCTAAAAACATGTACTAGATTTATGCATACAATACATAGAACCTGAATTACTCACTAGCTATCAGCTATTATTATAGCAGATGTTTCCGGTGGTCAGAGTTGATGGATACTGAATGGAGTTTAAATGTAGTCACAGAGGGAAAAAAAAACTGAAATGGGGTAAAAGACACATTGAAAACCTGATAATTATTTAATGATCAAATCATAACGGAATCAAATCTAATTCAGTTATGAGGCACCTAAAACGACACACCCTAGTGAACATTTTACTGGGTATGCTTATGTTTAACTCAATTAGTGGAACAATATGGCTAATTTTATTTGTATACATGAATTTTCTTATAGTTTATGAGACATGTGATGCAGGTTACTAATCCCAGCAAATGGTTCTGCTTCTGGGAGATCCCAATAATTCCATGGCCATCTAAATAATGCATAAAACTGGCATATTCATTGTAACATCTCTACTGCTCTAATCATTGTTTTATGTAATTTTATGTATTTTAATTTATTGTTTTGGTTGTGTTGTTTTTACTGTAAGGTGACATCGAGTGGAAAAAAAGGCACACCTTAATAAAATGTATTATTATTATTATTCTATTCCCATTTCTTCATCAGATCTATCTCTTCCTTTTGTAAATATCTAATCATCCCACTGCACCATCTTGCTACATTCAGTCATGTAAACATGGTGAAGACAACTTGCTGAAGCCTCAGCTGAGCATCAGGATGAGATTTAAAGTGATGTTTTTGGTCAACGTAGTTCAGAGGAGAATGGACCAACTGGTTGGAGATGACGCAAAGTTATCAAGAAGTCAAATAATCGACGTTTCCAACTAATCAGTGAATGCAGAATATCTCACTGAACACACAACACAGGGATCCAGATTAACCTAATGTGGATGCACAGGCAGAACGTTTATGTCCACATAGCAGAAGAAAGTGAGCAGCAGCTTCACATGGAAGAAAGTTCACGGAGGATTTACCCAAACTACTGCAGATTCTACAGTAATTCATCTGTTAATCACACACCTCAGGCCAGATCCCAGGACTCTTCAAAAATCCTTCACTCGGAGTACAAACCAAATAAAATCCACATATGAAGAAAATAACTGAATAAGAGAAGATCAGCATGCCTACCACTGGGTCTTTGACTGTGTCAACCAGTCGGATTATGTTGGTCCCTCCTCGCAGGTTCTCCAGAATCTTGATTTCTCGCTTGATCTTCTTCTTCTTGACCGGCTGATTGATCCAGAAGAAAAAGAAAGAGCACAAGCACAGATTTTCAGGAAGCTTCACATCAGAGCAAAGGGACAGAAAAATTAGGATGCAAAGCGGGAAAGCTTCCCGACATGCTGGGTTCCCTCTCCTGAGCCCGAATCTGCTGATTCTGCTCCCCTCACCCCACTGCTGCACTCCTCAGCATCCCTCTGAGTTTCGAGGTTTACATTCAAATGAAAGACAACTCATCCTCATCTGTCAGCTGTGACACTTCCTTTCATTTCTAGGCTGGGTTGTAATCTCTGCGGCTGGACAGACGCTGGTGCTGCAGGAAAGCTGCGTTAGAGGTCACTTTTCCCTGCAGACGCCTTCCAGTTCTGATGTGCGTTTCCTAAACATTTATTAAAGCAGCTGGATGAGGGGAAAAAAGGGGAAAAAGTCTCAGCTTCCTCCTCCTGCTGCAGGCTGGCTTTGTTTTCATTCATTCAGTTTATTTTCCTTTGATGTTTGACTGGTTTTCTTCCCACATCTTCCCTTTTCTTGTGTTTCATAGTGAAATATCAGCATCATGTGATAAGACTGTTACCAGGCAACAGAAGCTGACTCACCAACTTTTTTTCCCTTCCCCTCTAAAAGTACCAAATAATCCAAACAATCTCAACACTGATGTCCCGAGCTTTAGGAGCGCCACTGAAATCAGACTGAATGCAAAACATTCCCATTTGATTTAATCTTATGTGAAGACGCTGTGGAGCTAAAAGGCAACTTCAAGGAAATCTAAAAGAAAAATTCCTTCCAAAGTAAAATAAAATTCAATTTAATATTAAATCTTTTCACTTCTGATGTCTTCTGGTCAGACATTAGGGGGTCCAGAGACATCGGGGGGGGGGGGGGGGGGGGGGGAAACCAGCACGCGGAATCAACCCCCCCCCCTCCCCCCCCCCCCCCCCCCCCTTCTCCCCCCCACAAAAAAAGCCAAAAAATGAACCCCCCCAGACCCCCCCTTTCCCGT
>JBAMHX010000011.1:4158134-4168398 GCA_037177515.1 Pseudomugil tenellus
TCTGTAGAAACACGGGTTTCTTTTAGGTGCATACAACCGCAAAGATGATATATATATATATATATATATATATATATATATATATATATATATATATACACACATATTACAAGAGGACAAATCCTGAAGCTGATCAGTCAAGACTTAACCTTCAAAATTAAAGTACTTCCTTTTATTAGGATTAATAAGAGGTATTTATTAACCAAGTCTGTATAAAGAATTATTTTTAAAAAATAATTTAATATAATTATTAGATACAATTAAGCTAAAGAATTGTATTTTTACTAAGTATTTTACCTTTTCATGAACAAGTTATGAAAATGTCGGTATTTTACTACAGACTGATGTTTTTTTCTATTTATTAATCATATTTTACTTATTCTATAAATATTTTTATAAAAGTTTTAAAGTAATAAAAGTGAATTATTTTATTGTTTATTACTAAAGCAAGCTAGTTCCAACACATTTATATTTATTCTAGAGGAAATGTATTGCACGAAAAGAGGAAATTTAGGAGAAAGGGACAAACAGATGAGACCTGAGTTAATATCAGACTGGCTGGAAAGCTCATAAACCAAGCAGGATGCAAGATGGATGGAGTTAGCTGTTGTTTAGAGGCACAAAGTTAAAATCTGCCAATGGTCAGTAGTTTATTGCATCTGTCTAGTTATTATCTTTTTAAAAATAAAAGAAGTAATGGGTGAAGTAAAGCCAAGGGTTTCCATCTTTTAACTCCCAGAGCTGGTGATCAAGTTAGATTTTAGACATTAAAAGAAAAGGCTGTTTTCTGGAACATACTGATGTACAAACTAAGGTTTTCTCTTCTACAGCTTTTAAATCCCAACTTACCTGTCGATACGTCTGCCTCACTCAGGCAGCAGATTGGCTTCCACCGAGCAACAGACTAAAGAGGGCAGGAAGGGAGAGTCTGGAGGGTAATTAGCAAATTAGTCCAGAAACTGGAATGCTGAGAGGAAACTCATTTTAAGGAAGAAAACTCAAGTCACTGGTGGGACTATCTTAAATGTTTTAATTTACAGAAGGCAGCACATTTTAATGAGATATATGATAATTCACAGCAGATGTGATACTTCAGAGGTTTTCATCTTGGTCAGGCCCTGAGAGGGGCGCATGGCACGGTATAATCTCTGACGCCAGAATGATTCTGGCTGCATGTCCACAACAAGGAAACGCGTTTTTAACACAAACTGAACTTTTCACATCGGTCTTAACAGGAAGAAAAATATCCAGGAGATCAGATCCATATCATGGACTAAAGTTTCCTCATTTGAGCCTGTGCAATTCCAGCCTTTCAAGGCACCATTCAAGTCAAACCAGGGCAGAAACTACAGAACCGGCAACTCTGACCACATAAACTGTCTCTCACTGGCACTTCTTTGTCAGCTACAAGCTAGCATCTTCTTACACTCTTAACTTTATCCTGCCACCATTTGTTACAGTTCACAGCTTCAGAAGAAGCAAGTAAAGTTATTTCTACAACATTTTTCTTTGGTCTTTGACACAATAAAAATTAAATCCCAGTTGGGGTTTTAGTACTGCAGTGTGTAACATGGACCACACCATCAGGGACTTACAGTCTGGCGGCATGCAAAACAAGAAGAGGAAGAGTAATTGATACAAATATCACCAAAAATCAAGAGGAAAAAGAAGAACAAGCACAATAGAAGCCTGAACTTGTTTTCATACTAAGAAAGATAATTACAATATGTGAACATCTCTGACGTTAATTCAGAACTCTGTCTCTCGACGTTCATAAACAATCTGACTGATTTACATCCCTGTCTTTTCTCATTTATGCTCTTTATCAAAATCACACAGGTGGAATTTGAATTTTATATAATGCCTGAAACAATATAAAGTAACAGTATTTAGTCCTGCCTCCACAGTAAACATTCTGACTTTAAAGGTAAGTTGTTGGACCAAAGATATAAATATGATTCATTTAAAACTTCTTTTGAAAATTGACATTTTTAACAGAATATTTGGCAGTTTGGAGAAACAAGTGAGACAAGTTGCTCCCATCATTCACATTTCTGTGTGTGTGTCAGGGAATAAAACTCTTTCTGCCAGCATCACGGGGAAAACAGCACGGTCTTGATGTAAGCAACAGTCGTGTAGTTCGTCAGCATGTTCACGTGTTCGTTCCCTGGAAGCTCTTTAAAGGCCACAGGCTGTTTCTGCTTCCCCGCCCAGCGTTTACACTGGACGGCGCTCTGCAGGTTCACCGTCCCGTCGCCGTCGCCTTCCAACACCTTCACAGGTTCTGCGTCGGGGAACTTGTCACAGTACTGGAAAGCCTCAGCTGTGGGAACGCCGCTGCCGAACAGACAGTGGACGGCGACGCCAGGGGGCGTGAGGTCAGACACCAGCGGCTCCGTGTCCTTCCTCATCGACCAGCCTTCACGGAAACCAATGTCAGAGTAGAGACGTTCATAGTCGTGCACGGTGTAGTTTGTAGTGGGTGTTTGGACCAGGACCTGCAGGGAATAGCATGTTTTTAAACACAAGCTGAGTTAGATCACCTAAATGTAAATGATACCCAGACTCTAGATCCGGGGTGGGCTTAGTCGGTCCCAGAGGGCTGCTGTCCTGGCTATATTTGATGTGTCCCTGTTCCAACACACTTGACATCCAGTAAATGGAAACAAAAACCCAAACGTCAGCATAATGACTGAATAACTTGAGTCAGCTGTGTTGCAGGATAAACCTGCAGGATTGTGGTCCTGTAGAACCAGAGATGAGCATCACTGCTCCAGACATATGAATAAGATAAATGAGAGATGAGGGCATTTGGTTCTGGTTGGACCAGAAGAAATGTAGTTTTCTTACTGCTGAATCTGAAAAGGTTTTGAGCAAACCGTGTTATCATTTCTGCTAAGCTGGAAGCAGCTTGGTGGGCAGAACACTGAGATTTAATACATGTCCTTAAATTAACACCTAACAACCATATAACAGCGTGTTTCCAGCTCATTTTAATGCCACACTCATTTTTATTATGTTTTTTTGCTGGAGATGTCCTGCGGCGTCTTGAGGCTTATAAACCATGTTTCGCAATTCCCCTAAACTACTGTCAGCCGTCTTCAAGAGATCAATATTTACTTTAATTTATGCTGATTCGGTGCTTAAAAAAATAAAAATAAAATAAAAAATAAAAAAGGGGCCAAACCCTTATTGGAGCTGGTCATACTAGATTTCTGAATAAATGTGCTGAGAATGTAAAGAAAAACTTGAACTTTATTACAAAATGAAATTGAACACTTAGTAATGAGGTGGAAACTGAAGGTTAGCAGGCTAGAATGAACTAAAATAGGAAGTCTGACCACAAACACGAACACACACTCACAAACCTTATTTTTGGGCCAAGAGTGGGCGTAAGGAAGCAGCCAGCTGGTGGAGACGGCGGTGCGTTGCTGGGAGCGAATCTTCAACGGGCTGATCACCGGGATGCGGTTGTTATCACCTGAGGAAAGAGAACTAAAAGTAAACTCGGAGGCTTCAGAGTTTTACTGAAGTGAAAGTGTTTTGGCACCTGCTCAATTTACAAAAGTAAGGTAAATAATTAGGAACTGAAAGAAGTAACAATACATTAAATTGAGTTAAATTGTAATTTAGTAAAAAGAGACACTGGTACTGCTGGTAGAATAGAACAATTACACAGTCCCAGATCATTTCGAGCACTTTGGTGATGAGCAGTGAGCCAGAATACCTGCCAACAGGTGCAGAGGTCTGATTAATAGTTACAGAAAACACAGGACTTTTCTTGGTCAACACAATATGTGGTTTGAGTTCCCATTTTTTTAATCAAGTTTCAACTCATTTCAGTGAAAGCTGCATTTTTTCCCTTATCTAATAGAAGGGTACACTTTACCACCACTGTGTATGACATGTTGATGTATATTTAAAAGGTTTGATTATTCTGGGAAACAAACAGGATCTAATGCAGTTGTGCTTTTTGCTGTTTATTGTGTACAGTTATGGTGTAATCTAGCAGTTTGTGAGCTGTGTTAAAACATTTAACATAAGAAAGAAAAACCAAACACCAGTAAAAATGTAGGTTTTACACTTGTTACCCTGGAGATCTTGGGTATATTTTACATTTCTTTGAACAGTAATGTTTTATTTTTGAAAACAGAAAAAGGGCATGATTTGCTGTCAAGAGCCAGGGATGGAAATTGATGCATTTTTTTTTCCACTTAAAGTCTTGCTTGTGTATAAAATGTATGTTATGTCAAGTAAACCCCAAATATATGTCCTGTAAGACGGAGAGAAAACTGAAATCTGAATAATTTGGTTCCTGTATGTGCCTGCAACATTACTCTAAAGGATCCTGGTCGCTGCACAGGATGAGCGTTAACCACCTGATGTTCGATTTGTTGGATGGCACAATGCAGTTCTACAATTCATTCCATTGAGACTACTTTAAATGTAAAAAGTGGGCATTTTTTGCATACACCTAATGCATAAATGTGCTAACTGGGAGGGTTTTTTAGCACTGTGTTGCTAATGTTTATGTTGGGTGTTCATGTTGCTCCATTTTGTTTGATTTTTGCGACTAGCTGTGTGTGTTCCGGCTTTCTGTGTTACCAGATGTCACAACGCGGAGCGTTTTGGCCACGCCGGCCCATGGCGCTCCCAGACAGATGAAGGCTTTGATGTATTTGTCTTTCCAGGCTTGCGGCTGCTGGTTGAGGAAGTACAAGGTGTACATGTTCCCCATGCTGTGAGCGATGAGCACCACAGGTCCACCAACATTTGCCATCTCCTCGATCATCTGCCGCAGCTCCTGGAAATACTTTTTATTCTCATCTACAACAAAGTACATGAGATCACAAATCTCCCTTTGGTAGCACAGCTGTGAAACTGTGCGTGTTGTTTCTTACTGGGGGCCTTCCTCCAGTCGTACGGCGCTCCTCGGACATCAACATCTCTGGTGTAGCCCCACTCCACCATCGCCTGTACTATGCTAAAGAAATACATGCCTGGAAGAAAACATGCAAGTCATCAGAACACAAACAGATGGCAGCTCTTCCATCTTCTAGAGAACCTAGTCTCAACCCACCCACGCTCCGTTTGCTGGGGTCCAAGTACTCCAGGGAATATGTCTTTCCGAAGCCTGGGACACGGACAAACACGCCAGGTGGGGCAGATGAAGTGTGTGTGGTGCTGTTGTAGATCAACCTGAAACGAGATTTAGATTGGAATCAGTTCTGTGTGTCCCCCCCCCCACAAACACACACACATATTCACATTTTACAACAAGCCAAAAGAAACACTTCCTGCTTTAAGTGTCTTATTCCCCACCACGCTGTTTGTGATGTGTGACAACAACTTCCTTATCTCAGTTTCTAGCAATAAGCATGCAGATGTGAAAGAAGTTGCTTGGGGGGTTTGAAGCAGAAGTGAATATGCCAGTCAAAAACCAAAATTCAGATGATCCAGATTCAAAATATACATCCGATCTGCTGATGCCATATGAACCAATAAAACTTCTGAGGTCATTTAAGATAAGTTTGTTTTCCATATATATTTCTTTTCTTATTTAAAAAGGCCAATAGTTGGCAATTCATCAATTATGGATTGGATGCGAATCATCACCTCCTTTCGCTTCACAGTCATCCCCCCCCCCCCTCCATCAAGAGAGCAATGGTACAGCATGTTTTTTTAGCGAAATGGCGAATAAAACTAAACGATGACGACCAGAATCCAACAAAACCCAACAAGAAACAACGGTTGTTGGAGAGGAGGTTGTCAGACAAAGAAAGGGACGGAACCGGATTAACATTGGTCTTGTGTCAGAGTGTGATATCTGTCACTATAGAGAATCTTAGTAAGTACATGCTAGCTTTGTTTATGTGCATTCCTGGTCATTGTTCAAATAAAAAGAGCCCCTCTCTGATTTTCCAAGCTTTAGTGCTTTTGGAACTAAAGAAATGCCACAGAAGTCCACATCTACTGAGACTTTGGGAGAAGGACCCTGGATCCAGAGTGAGACAGCTGCTGCAAGGAGTCAGCACCTTGTAATACCGAAATGGAAAGCTCTTCCAGAGCTAACGGGCTAAAGTTTGACTCAGAGCTAGCTCTCCTTCCGTTAGTAACATAAACATTAAAAGTTATTTCAACTGTTTCTATGAAGGGATGATATCATTTTGCTAAATGTTTCTGCATTCTGCTTGCAGACGAGAAGAGGGGGTAAGAGGTAGACGGAGGTGTGGCTCATTACTTTGTTTGGGTCTACAGGTAGTGCTCAAAAGCAATCTTTGAGTGAATGATTTTGTGTTTGTATAATATGGTAATGAATGTACAAGTGAATTAAATAAAAATGCTAATAAATAAAAAATAAACTAAGAAATAAAAGTGTTTGTATAAATAACAAACAAAATATTAAATATATGAAGTTAATAAAACATTAAACTGATCCATTTTATACGTTCTAAATCAACATATTACCAATATTTCATATATCTTTATAAGAATTTAAATATATATGGATAATTTACAATAAAATATCAAATAAAATTTAAAGAAATAAAATATGCAAATAAAAAAGTAGAAATAAATGTGTAACTGAAATAAAATATTGTTGAAACTTCCGATATTTCTCCATACATCTTAGGCAGCTCATAATGTTTTTTTAAATGGATATTTATTATTATTTTACAAATGGATCCTGGTTTGGTGGGTACTGGACTGAAAAATGACTTTATATGCAGAAAAAGTCTGATAGCCACTGATCCAGGACATAGACATATTGGGAGGTGCTGAAGCACCACTAATTCATCCCCGGCTCACACACACAGGCACCCACCTGATGTTGTCTATCCAGCAGTCGATGGCAAAGGGGACCAGCAGCTCCAGATTCAGCCACAGAGTGTAGAAGGTTTCTGTTTTCTTGTAGCAAATGTAATGGACCACGCTGGGTTTATCCAGCTTTGCTTCCAACTGGTTTCCCAGATCCCCCGGAACTGCAAAAAGCAACATTCACATGGAATCACAAACTGGAATATCTGTCGCTGCTCGATTGGATAAAATTATATTAATCTGCATACACTCGTAGTTTTTAGCAGTTTTTAGCAGCAGATTCCTGGTGTTTTCCTGATAAAGCCTCAGATCCAAATGAATACAAAAAAAGAAAATTCATATTTTATGCCTTTTTGTTGAAAAGATATGCAAGATAAAGAATAAAATACAAGTTATTGTACTAAAATATTTTCACACAAGTTTAGACTGGATTTGGAACTATGTGGTTGCCATGGGGACAGCTGGTAGTCATGTGATTTGCGACAAAGCGAAAACAACCAGCTTCGTGTCCAAATCGGGAAGAGAAAATGAGCAGACTTTGCGCGCCTCCCGCCCCATGTAGTAAATGAGGGGTTAGTTAGGGGATAGTGTGAACATTAATACAGCCAAAGTCTACACATTGTTGGTGTTGATACACTAACCTGATGTTATGTTGAGAATTTGCTGTCTTAATGCAAATTTTTTTACATGTTTTAATGTGTTTTTTTTTTACTGTTTTGACCCATTTTGTCTTTAACTGTAAAGTGACCCAGAAAGATCCGCTTTTACAATTAAAACTAATGAAAATTGTCTCTTTTTTTAAAAAAATCCTTTCCGCATTGTCCACTAGCAGACTCTTCCATCCCAGAATACATTAACAAAGTCTAACAGACCCTTTTGTCCGCATTGCTATCAGTGCAACACAAAGTCAAACATCATCTTTAACGTTGTACTGTTTGTGGTTGATCATTTAAATTGATCTCAAAGGTCAAGGGTTGCTAAACAGTTTCTCTACCGCCTGCTATGCTATCAAAACAAATCACAGGACAGTCAGTATTACCACACACACGCTGCACAAGATGCCACATTGATTTGTGTGTTACATATTGTTACAACGTGTTATTCGAACAAAATCTTCAGGGGAATTTGTTTAAATTTGGGTTTTTAGAAAGAGGCCTCACCTAAACAACAGAAATAGGAAACTAATCAAGAGTCAAGAAAATGAGATTACTTAAATTTTGTCTTAGATTAGTGTAGGGCAAATACTCTTATCACTCTCCGGTGGGCAGGCAGAGCTTGTGGTTTGATTAAACACAGATAAACTCATCCGAACTCAACATTCCTTCAAATAATTAAGGAAAACTTTTGGTATGATTAAACTTATACCACAGCTGCTGTCGTTCTTGACTTAAAATGAAAACTTAACGCTTCTCTTAGCATTTGAAAAATTCCCAAGAAAGTTTTTCTTTTTGTTTCCTGAGAACCGGCTGATTGCTGTGCTGAAGAGTCAAATTCAACTCAAGCTCAGTCATATGATCAGGAAACCTCCAGGCTGTTAACAGTCCCGCACAGACTTGCACAAACTGCTTAGATCAAGCCCCAACTTCATTACACACATACAAAGGTATAAAGTTGTCAAACACTTTAGTTTGGTTTTGCTGAAGTTTAAGCAGTTTAAAGTCCTATTGTACTCTGAGAATAAAGGGAAAGAAAAATAAGAAATTAAATAAAGAAATAATTAAATCCAATCAAAAAACTGAGTGCTTTCTAAGCTTTAAAGAAGCCGCTTTTAGCAGATATCAGATGAACGGCTCATTCTATCCACAACAGACCTGAAAGACAACTTTCATGCAAGCTGCAGAGCGCCAGAAACCCGTCTTATGATCGTGTTGTTTCTATAGCTCCAACGGACGTCTTTCTGTCACTTTCTGAGCACCTTATGACATAGAAACACACTCTTCCTACTAATACCTTGACTTTTTTCCGCCACTTGTTTTAGGAAATATACATATTTTAATATATGTGTTCCTCTTTCATTGTTAAAAACTGTCTTTGTGATATTTTTATGGCAGTCAAAGATAAAGAAACATACGAGTTGGAAGTAATGAAAAACATTAAGGACAATGAGAGGAACTGGTCGGATCAACCTCCATCGCTGCTTTAAGTCGATAAACATGTCTTCTTACTGGAAAAAAAATCATTCAAGAATTATTATTTGTTGAGCTTTAGACAACTTTAACTTTTTTTTTTTATTGCCTTTTGTTCCTTTTCTGTGACAGCCTTTCTTTGATAGTGGACATTTCTGATGAAGCTGTTTCCCATTTCTTTACTCTTATCCTCACACACTTTAGGGATGCAGTGGCATGCTGAAATACACCAAAAAGCTCTTTAGGAAACACCATGTTGGTGCACATTTCCTGTTTTCTGTCTGTCAAACTGTTTATTTTTGGTATTTTTCAGAGTTGCAACTACAGAAATGTCAACAAATGATGTATTTGAGACAGGCAGCTCGTGACATACTGCCTAAAAACGGGTTCTTTTCTAAGTTTTGTTTTTTCGCAACACTGGTTCATTCCTAAGTAAGATGCCCTTTTTAAAAGTATGAAGAAAACAAACTGCACAGTACTGTATAAGAACTAATCTACACGCAACAGGCAGAATATCTGCATGCATTGCACATATAATCCTAAAGATCCACCATTTACAATGTCCAGCTGACTTTTTCTGAATACTTGTTCAGATTAGAGGAAAATTGCATGTTCATTTCCTTTAATTAGATTTTCTTGAATCATGGTACATATTGTTCTGTACGAAAAGACCTCTGACAGTCTGACAGCAAATTCCTACAAGTACACAAAGTTTATATGTGGTATACCAACATAAGAATGCATACAATTACGAATATAAGACATTTAAGACTTGTTTTTAGCTTTACGAGATATAGTAGCTAGCTGTTTCGGGTAACAACAAGTTAAAAAGTGTAAAAAAAAAAAGAAAAAAAAAAGAGAGAAATGTCTCACTGAGGACGACGGGGGGTCTCGATGAACGACAAGCTTTTCCGCGTGGACATTTCTCTGTCGGTCTCGCGCTGCTCCGAGCCGTCAACACCAACAACAACAACCCGATGGAGAGGGCGATTACCCGGTGCCAACCCGCCATGGCTCCTGATGTCTCATAGCCAAACGGTCGCTGTCGTGTACTCGGTGTGCGCGCGCGGATCTGGCCCGGAGCGTTTCTGCTTTGCGGTTAAATCCTTCTTGATCACTTAACCACAGGGTAACCCCCGATGACGAGTTTGACCAGTAAACATGATCACGAGGTTCAGATCACAGAACAATCCATAATAAAGGCAAAAGTAATAGATCACAGATGCCATCGAGCGCCCTTTAACAAATCTATCTATCTATCTATCTATCTATCTATCTATCTATCTATCTATCTATCTATCTATCTATCTATCTATCTA